>JABVXV010000006.1:16621-93832 GCA_013365325.1 Dipetalonema caudispina | reverse complement strand
TAGTTATAGCTAAAATGTTATTATTATTATTGTGAGCTATTTCATTGATTTTTATTTCATATTGGAGTAGTTCTATTTTATTGTTTGCTTTTACATAAATATTCAAATATTTACTCCTTTATTCAAATATTGACTTGTTTACAAATCTTTATCGCTTCTGCAAGAATTCGTTGAAAAATGCCAAACGATTGTAAATTGAATTTTACAAGCCCTTTTACTCAAATAAATCAATCACCATTGAGATTTGGGAAAATTAGGTTGGATATTTGTGATGAATGAGAGATCGTAAAAGTGTTGATAAACCACAAAGACTGCAATGGATGATAAGCAATACGTTACCAACAGATGCTTAAATTTGTTAGATCTACCGGACATAGTAGTAACTGATAATAAGTAATTATTAAGGGTAACATCAATACAATCATCTGTTGGATGATAAGATTCGCATGAGGTTCAAATATCTAATCGATCGGTAATTTTATTCTATCGTACAACAACACATATCTCATCATATGAATCAACTTCAAATTTCACATCTTTTTATTTACTTACCTTTTGCCTACTCATAATTTCAAGCATTTATTACCATAACTATTCGAAAAGAAAAGATCCGTTTATTTTCGCAGGAAGTTTATTTCTTTGTTATTATAATTTTGAAATATCTCACAAAAGTACGCTACTGAATATCAAATTTTAACTGTAAAATTGATAGAGATTTTATGAGATAAAATTGACACTCAAATTGCATCCACTAATTTACAAAATTTGATTTACTTTAGAGTAGCTATCACTTTTGAAACCACTCCATTAAATTACGAGAGAAAGGGGGAGAGAAAGAGAGAGGGGAGAAATAGGATAAAGTAGATGATGGGATTTTTTTTATTTTTGTATAAAACTCGGAAACTTTGCTCTATCATAGATTTATGCTTCATCACGGCGTAGACATTTAGTATATTGTGAATGAAGAAAAGCAAATATCTGAATGGAATTAATGCAAAAACTTCTGAGAGATGATTGATAAATAATTTCATTCCACGGAATTTTACATAGATCGATTTGTTGGAAATTGACGAGAATTGAAATTTTAATGTAAGGAGGATGAGGAGTGAAAGTTTTAATTAATTGAATGAAAAGAAAAAATTCGCAAATGCTATTCTTTTATTTCAAACTGATTTATTATGGCCCAATTCAGGAGGTAAACAAACTGAAAAGCGTAAATTCAGAAAACTCAATTATTAGCATAATTATTAACATAATATTAACTCGCAAACCAATTGATGATTGTGCTTTTTTCATTATTTTAAGATCTTAATTTCCTACGTTTGTTGTTTGACTACCTTCATCTCCCTTCTTCCCTTCTTATTGATCGTTATGCATCGTTGAAAATTCCCGCACTATTTTTTTACAACTTTTTTATTTCAAAACTTTTATTGAAATATTCCTCCAATTTTCAAGAATTTTCTTTTACAAATGTGAAATCAGCTTTAACGTCGGCGGCGAAATGCAGCAGCACGTTTATGTGCCTTCTGTACCACTTTCAGTTTACTGTTTACATGTCCTCGAAGAGGTTCAATATCGGTATATGGCGGATCCTTGGTACCATGAAGCATAAGAGTAAACTTCTTCACCATACCATGATTCTTGTCGCTACCCTGTAAGGTTGAAATGGTTGAATATTTAGTGCTAACCGCATTTCCAAACCGTTATTCTTCAAAAGTACCCATAACTAAGACCAATTTTTGACAAAGAGGTAATTTTAAAGATTTTGCAACAAAATATCTAAATTTCAACATTTCAAAATTTACTTGGAATCGAACAACCAAACGCCATTTGCCACGTGGATTCTCACCCCAAGTATGTGTGGTCATAAAAGGCCAATTCGTAAATCCATTCTTATTATCATTATCTTTTGGACGACGAGACAAAATCATTGTTCTGCAAAATTCTTTTAACAAAAAATTTGTATACTTCAATAATGAGCAAAACTATACTTTCATACTTGCTCATTTATTTGCCTGATCATATCTTGCTACTAAAAATTCCTAATATTTTTTAGAGAAATAGATCTGGTTTTCAGCATCCGAAATTTCTCATTAAAAAATTATTTTGGATGCCATAGTAATATTACAACAAAAAAAATTCAACGTAAAAAAAAAGCATGGCGCTTGTTTATTTTCCTGTTCTAATAATTTAATTTCTTAAATGTTTTCAAAAAAGAACATACTGTGTATCGGATGGAGAAACCAGATAAAGAGTGGTATCACCACGTCGACTACTATTTAATGTAACAACAGCTTGTACATGTTCCAAATAATTAACTTCTGTCGTAGTTCCCATACATGCATCAGTAATCATTTCTAATACAAGATTTCCAGTTGATGGAATTTCACTAAAATATTTTGAAAAAAATTACTTATCATTGCTAATTTCATTCCTGCTAATTTTTCATGCATAAAATTTATCATTTAAATTCATTCCAATGATTATTAACGATCTCTAAAAACTTCTCCCATACTATGTAGCAAATTTCTCATTTAACAATTAATAGTGATAATTGAATTCTAAGATATTGACGAATATAATATTTACTGCGATGTAGCAATTGTCCCCGCTTCACAATGAAATCTTGGAGGTACTGTTTTCCAAACCATTGCTAACATAACTATTTCAGCTGCATCCAATACACCAAAACCGAATAAATGATTGAATTCCAAGCCAACACCATTCATTTTCCATTCAAAATGAGTACAATTACTATTATCATTCATATTATTTCCATTGCTTTCCTAAAATTAACAACCAATGCTTAACATTATGTTGTGAAGATTTTATCTGTTATTGTTGTGTATACGTCTATGTATCTCTGTACACTAATATTACAATTCTATGATTAATTTAACTTAATTGGTTAATCGAAGAGAAATAAAAATTTCACAGTTTTTACTTCAATGCCAAGATCTGGCAAATCTCTGCATCGTCCATCAAATAGTGAATTTCGTGTTGATGTTAGCACAGTTAGATGTTGTAAATCACGCCTAAATATTTTTGAAAATTTAAAATATTTGTGGAAGAAATATGAATTTTTTAGAATTAAATTACTGAAAATTTCATAAATTTTCTATTTGCATAAATGCATTTCTGGTGAAATTAAAACAAAATACGTCACAATTAAAATAATATTTGTACCAAGTAAGCAATGGATTTGCTTCCAATGCCAGAGCAAAAACACCAGCTGCTTCCGGTGCTGCTGCAGATGTCCCACTATGTGATCGCGTGCAACGACTATACAAATCCGTTGTTGCTACTCCAGTTTCCGGATTTCGTCCTCCATTGGAAAATGTTGAAGCTAATGTAGAAGAGCAACTTCTGAAAGTCATTGATTAATCCAAATAGCACTTTATTCAATCTTTCGAAAAATCTTTACGTCGATATACTTTATGGTCACCATCTGTTTACAGATTTCATAAAAGTCTTTGGCTTTTTGTCCACAAATTTTTTAATGGCAAATAATCTTTTAATATTTCTGATCAATCGATAGTCCATTTTTAAGCGTTAAGAAAGAATAGTTTAGGAGGGCGTTCGTTATCAAATAACCGAATAAATTTGAATACTCGTCATAATGCGCATTCTCGCCACTATTAATTGCTGAGTTGATGGATATTGTCCACATAGAAGCAGCATAACCATCACAATTACAATCATCTTCTTCACCGCCATCTCCACTTGCCCATACAAAAATTGATCCCAAACCGTTACGTCCCTAAAAAAGGATCATCCATATGGTTTCTACAAAGAAAAGTATTCACTCTTCATTTTAAATTTCACAATTCCAAAGTTTCATTACTGCAAATTAGGATTATTTAGAATTATTAGATAACTAGCCTCGTTAACACCTTTGACGATAGCACGCATCGTCGCGTTACGCGGTCCATCTACTGTTTTTCCATCATCAGTTGGTCCCCAACTTGCCGAGTAAATGTGGATTAGATTTGGCTCATGGCTCATTGAATTGGCCTTAATTGAGTGTCACACAGAAAACAATAATTTACCGAAAAAATTTGGTCTTCATTGCAAAGAGAAGAAAATTCCAAACTTTCGACTACCCTCACAAAATACTGATTTCAGTGATAGAATCTTGAGCAATGTATATTTTCAGCAGAAAGTTCCCCATTTAAACTATAAAATGAAAATTTTTCCCAAAATTCTCCGAAAATTTCAAAACTTTTTACAATACCTCGATGAGATCTGTCATGTAAGGTTGATCAAGCATTCGAATACCTGCGACTTTACTATCATAAGCAACACCGACGCCACAAATACCATTATCGCGTGCTGCCGCGATTTCACCGGCACAGCTATAATTTAGAATTTTTTGAAATTCAATTTGCAATAAAACAATACATTTTTAAACGATAGCCATGTTATGATCCTATAACAGGGTGCTGTGACACAAGTATTCATGCGTATGACCTTTAAGTCACCCAAAAATGTTTTCATATTAACATTGTACCAATAATAAACTGATGATTTTACAAAAAAAAAGATAAGGTGATATGCAAAAATATTTGAAAGGAAAAAAAAAAAATGAAAAGAAAAGGTTGAATTAAGAAACCGTGTTCCATGTGAATTGAACCAGTCATCCGTGTACCTCGGATACGGAAATGGGTCATTGGAACTGAAATCGTAACTAGCTCTTGCATTCTGTAAAAATGGTTAAGATCAAACAAAAAAGAAAAAGTAAGAAGTTGTGCTGAAAATCTTATATGAGGATTAAAAATAATTTTCAAAGTTGTAATTAAATGTTAAAGTGAGAGAATGAATCTGCAAAATTTTCAGCAGTGATAGATGAACTTTTTAGTCCAAATATTTCAAATTTCTTCCGAAAACTTAACCAGCAAATGGATCGAAATAAATGCTCTAGTCACGAATAGTGAGTTCCTTTCGGAAGATTACCGGATGCAGTTGCATTACAAATAAAATGCATTAGATCTTGCTTGTGATATGCAAAAATTCAGATAAACAAAGAACTAACAAAGTTGTTAGCCAAATCCGGATGCATATAATCGACACCATCGTCCATAATAGCTGTTGTTACATTTTTACCAGTAATACCAAGTATCCAAGCTTTTTCAACATTTAAATCTAATCGTGGCTTACCATTCGCTTGTCCTATATTATTCTTAAAAAGAAAGATTTCAAAGGTATAAATGGTTTTAAGTACCACTTTTAACTATCAAATTTTAATCTTCAGAAATTTGAATGAACTTAAAGTTTTTTGCTTTGGTTATTGACCCTACACAATTTATATTTATGACAGTTAAAAATGAAATTTAAACAAAATAATTTAAAATTTGAAGCAAGTCGAATTCATAATTATTTTTCGAAAAATAAAAATTGAAAAATAAATGAATATTTGCAAATGTATGTATACTTCCTTACCAAATACCATTGATATGGATAAAGTGGATCAGTTGGTGATTGGGCTGCAGTGAAATCAAGTTGTTCCTGTAACCGTTCCTCCAATGCCCTAAAAAATTATGTACTTCAGTTATAACCGATAATCAACATATCATTTGTCACAAAAGTTCATTCTTGTCACCAGGAGATCAATCTAGAAAAACGCAATTTTGCAAAGAGAAGATATTTTCAGTATATCAGCGCTTTTGATCGAAAGTTCGATTTTTAAAACAATCGGCAATCTTCAATTGAGAAAATTGTATTAACAGAATATAGTTTAAGTTTAAATTAATAAATACATATCAAAAATACTTATCTATATCCTCGTTTCACACGTTTGAAACCCGTCAACTGTTCTACATGTACTACCTGGAAATGCACATTTAATCTTTTACTAATTTCTTTTGTATTAAATTGATAATATTTTTTTTTTTTTTTTTTGTTGAATCACAAATGAGAAACAAAAATAATTCGGAAATTTTGAGTAATTTCTTTTTTTTTAGAGATTTTTTCAAAAAGCTCACATCACGATCGTCATTTAGTTTTTTATAATGACTGAAGGAACGTTTTGTTCGTGCATGTGATAGTGCTGGTTGGACAAAATGCCAATCAGTTTTGGAGCCAAGAACCTTAAAAAGAAAATAATAGCTATCCATAATTTGATGAAATTTCCGAATTCCACTACTATTCACACGTATGAAGTAAATATAGGTAACTTGAAAAATAAATAATTGGATGATTTTTTAACTGAACTGAAATAAAATAACCAAAATAACCCAAATCATCGAAAGATTTATCCCTTGCAATATAATGGCATTGATTTCAAAAATAGAAAAGGTAAAATTTGCGCGTACGTAAGATATTTCAATAAAACATGGCCTACAGTAATAACATAATATCACGATAATGAGCAATTAAGTAAATTTATGTAAATTTATGTGGAAACAATCTAATTGTCAAATGTATTTTATATAATTATAAGGTATTTGTTAGCTTTGAAACATTCAAATTTAAAAATGTATGAAATTGAACGAAAACTTACAGATCCGCGATTAATAAAGCCATGTCGTTTAGCTATTGAATGGGCATTTTCAACACCCGGATTTTTGATATGGACATAAAAATGATTGGTGTATATTTCAACTGCATTCCCAGATGCACAAATTAAAAACAACAGAATACCATAAATGTTACACTGTTGCCATTTATGCCATCTTCTCATATCTGTAAAATTCATTTGTTGATAAGAAGTCATTTTAGCAATGTTATAAAATGAAATGATTTCCAATATGTATTTCATTTAATTAATTTAACTTTCTCAAGGAAGGAAAAAGAAAAAACAGGACTAGATAATGTAAAGTAAGATAAGAAAGTGGTATGAGACAGGACACCATACATAGTTGAAATCGATAAATAAGCCAAGAAGCCTTGAGGCATAATTAAATGAAAGAGAGTCTGCAAGCTTTGCATGCATGTGAAGCCTTCTCAACCGCCCATTCTTTTTTCCCCTCATTATTTAAAATATTATATAATTCATTCAGATAATTACGTAATATGAAGAAAGCAAAGGAAAGTTATCTTGCTTACTGCTAAAAGAATACATATTAATAGATCGCAATGAAACTAATTACTGATATTATTATCATACAAAAATATCCTGGCCAGAATATAGGTTATAATTATAGGTAAATGTACAATCATTATATTTTTGAAACTTTTGGCACAATGAAATTTTAATAATTGAATTTTGACCAAAAATATTAATAGAATGTTGCAACAAAAATGATGAAAATGAGAACATGCCATTTTCTATGCTATGATACTGCTAAATCCGCAGCTTATATTTAATTAGTTCTAATTAAGACACGATTTGTAGCAAGAATAAATCAAACAGTCCTGAACAGTTCTTAAAAGTTGTACCGTGTGAATTTCCTTCCCCTCTCTTAAAATTTCACAAGAATATTAGGATTTTTCAGGTCGATATAACAAACTGATCCTCAGCATTTCTTCAAATGCTCCTTAACTTTCCATTATGTAAATTTTAGTGAGCATCAAAAATTGAATTTTGATCCTCAACAGATATTTATTCATTTCTGACGTCCATGAAAAGTAGCATAATGCAAATTAACTGGGGAAATTAATTGAAAAAGTCGAAAAAACCAATCATCTAATATCTTAATTCATTCTCTTTGATTTTTAATTGTAAAAAAATTTTTCTGTTGTTTTCATATTAATAATGAATAACAATCTGAATTATGAATACTCAAACAGTACTTAAAAAAAACGAAGTGTTTTCATTTATTGCAAGGCGATACATCTACCGATGTCAACATCCGAAACTGATCATATCAGTATGGCCATTTGGATGATATTTTTATGAATTCTACGAAGTTGTACAGGTGGAGAATTTTCAAGAAACAGAAATCCAAATTGAATAATTGATAAAACTGATTAGTAATGAATATGACAACAATATGTCAATGACCTCAATCACAATTTCTATGCTAAAAATGCCACGAAGCAAAGAAAAGTATCATATAGATCTTTTGCCAACTCTGTTAAAAAGGTCCTCTCTCTCTCTCTCTTCTCTGCTCTGTTTTTTGTTCATTCCATTATGTAGTTCTAAAACTATGAAACAAATGAAATGGAAATAATGAAATGCCTGGGAAGCCCATCAAACGAAATTGTTCATTTTTAGTCAGACCTATAAGAGGTTGATGTTAGTTTGTTTAATACTAAGTTCAAAATTCAACATTAAAGTTTTCATTTCATCTGGTTTGATGTATTGAAAAAAATGTAAAACCGATAGAAAAAAAATTCTTCTTTTGTTGAAATATTCTCACATATAAGGAAATGCATATCTTCATAAGTTCCTCAGGTGCTAAGTGATGTGACACAAATCATTGCTAAAAGGTATTACATTCCAACGATATGTTTATGAAGAAGTTTGCGGATTAAAATCGATAATTATTATTTTCACTTAGCTTACATCTAAGGCTCAATTTAAATGCGAGAAAAAGAGAGAGAGTGAGAGAGAGGAGATTTCCTAGTAACCGGCTAAGGCTAAATGAAAATGAAACTATTAACAGGTAACGAATAAGTTTTCATCCAAAATGAAGCGCATTTAAAATTCGTATTTATTTAATAGCCTATTTTGTTGTCTTTTTGTTTTACCATTCCACTCATTTATCATCGAAATAACTGAAGCAGTAAACAAAATTTTTCGAAATTTATTAAAATCTTATCTGTTTGTCATATAAAGGAATCTAAGGGCAATGCTTACCACTACTCTTCCATTCATTTTTCTCTTTTCATACTCTTTCATTATATTATAAATTTGAACAATCGTTGAATAAATATGCCTCATTTTAAAAACCCTCAAATCAAATAGGTCATTGATTGCCCAAGTATTTTTAAGTAAGTACGTTAAAATGAGTGCCACTGTAATATACACATATTTCCAGCACCAATAGGTTGATAACAAAAACAATAACATATATCAAAGTGTTTACCTGTTCGATATCTCAAAATTAGGTAAAAATTTTGGATGTGAAAAACAAGCGAAGAGTAAGGGTATGCTTCTAACTGAAATTGCAAATTTTTTAACAGCTTTTTTTTAAAGCTTTAGTATTCAAAAAGATATTGATACCACTTCCTAACTTAATTATTTTAATTTACGACGGGAATGAGTTACACCCCTCTCATCGATAGATTTTTAATGAAAAATTTTGTCTTTGATTTGGAAGTAAAATAAGATAATCTTTCATTTGATAATGAAATACTAACCGAGTATTTCTGTAAACAAATTCAGACCATTCGGGAATGATCTTTTCCAGTAATTTTTATTAAAAATATGCAATTCTTATAACTAAATCCGTGAAAGTTCAAAGTTCGTTAGTAACAGATATTTCAGTAACCAATATTTCACTATCAGTTAAACTTTTGGCAGACTGTTAATTTCACTATTTCATCGATATTATATTATTAATGGTGTGTATGATAAAAGCTTTGATAAGGCTAAATGTTAAAAAATTAGGGAAGAAAATAAAAAAGATGTAAAAGTAACAATAAATGAATCAGAGATGAGACCATTGGGGATAAAAATTGAAAAAATTCCAAAAGCAAATTTACGCAAAGCGTTCATTTTTACGACGCAATGCACTAACACTAATGAAAAGAGAAATGGGAATGTGAAATTAAAACAAAATAATGTGACGGTGTGAAGTGAAGTGAAGTGAAATAAAATAAAATAAAACGGGAATAAAGGGAAAATGCACTGAGAAGCAAATGGATAGATCCTTTCAGGCCTATCAATATAAAGCATTCTGTTACCGTTTTGCTAATACATTAGATGAAGCCAAGCCTAGTCAGGTCTTGAGCACTACTTTTGAACTAATATTTATTGAAGCCAAGCTTGTGAATGTCGATATTTCTCTTAGGCATACTAACTGTGAAAATTTATGCTCTTGCTTGCCTTATACTCTCACAATCTTTAATATGTTTATCAAAGTCTTGTAACTTGGCAAAAAAAAAAAAAAAAAAAAAAAATTAGCTAACCAGAAAAGCCTAAGGGACAAAGAGTTAGTAATGAGAAAGTAAAAAGAGTGTCAAAAGAGTGAGTAAAGTATGTAATTAGTAGCATTGGCTCATCAATGGATCATTTTCATTTCGCATCTTTAGAAGTAACAAGGCCTAAAAAAGTCTAATTAACATTAGCAACAATATATCGATAATATATAATAGCGGAAAAGATAGGAAAGAAGAGAAGAATATTATGCAAATAAATCTTTCGCATCATTCTTTTCATTAAGCATTATAATTTGATAAGGCTAAATATGCTGGCAAAATTTTGAGTATTAAACATTGAATAACAAAGTAGTAATTATATTTATGCTTACTATCATTAACTGCTCAAAGTAAAGATAATTGAAGTTGAAGTGAAAAGAGGAGAGGTGGAGGAAAAAAAGAAAAGAAACAACGGTAAACAAACACTGAGAATAAGTTTGAAGAAGTAAATCTTTCATTGAATATAAGCAACACGTGGATTTTAATGTCCAATTGTCCAGCTAAATTGTTTTTGAAAAGTGAAAATTTTATTAATATTGCTATTTCCAGTTACCCTCCTAAATTTGATTAATAAAATCTGGATCAAATTCTCAATTCAAAGGCACTTGAGATGATCAAGTCAAATTTCATAAGAATAAATGAGGCTCGAAAATTGGAAATGATTACTTTTTAAATGGCATAGGACGATAAGGATTGAATACTTACATTTATCAGTCAGCCAAAAATTGGCCAATCTGAACTGTCACATCATAATCATTAAAATGATAAATAACTTTTTGAGCTTCTTCTGAGAGATTAATTATTTATCATGAAATTGTATTATCATTAAAACGACACAGTAACTGAATATTAAACTTATTGCCTCTAAAAACGCAACATTTCAATATTTCGAGCATTTATTTAATCGCAGGACTCTCTCCGATATCTAGAAGTATTTTGGGAAAACTTCGAAAAAATGAACCAGAAGAAATTATTCCTTAATCTTCCGAACAATAATTTCAGTCATTTATGAACAGCATTTATCGTTCTCAATGATATTGTAACGATAGCAATACTTTCAAAATGATAAACTAAATTTAAATTTTTTAGAAAAAGATTAGAAACATTTATTCAGATCATAATTACCTTCTAAAGCAGTCAATGTGGCTAATTTCTTAAAAGAAATGAATCATTACGAATTACCTTTGAATATTGATCATTTATCGCTGATAGTTGAAATATACCTTAACAACTACAGCGTACCAAATTAGTTAATCTTACAAAGTGTTTTTGACAAGTAAATATTCCGTCATAATTAGAGGTACCCCAATAAGCCAAATACTAATTAATAATTATATGATTCCATGTACGATTATTAATTAGGGCTTTTTGGTTTGTTTTTGAATATTAATTAAAATCAAAGAATATCTGCCACTCCAATCCCGATGTTTTAACTCTTGAAGTACGACATAATATGCGCACATTATTCCAATTCTTCGTATTCATAATTTCCAGGTGCATGCGACATTCTTTTTTCAATTAATTTTCGTTAATTGCTTACAATCTTACCATTAAACTTGTGATATTGTGAAAGGTAATCTTGTTCCTTTACCTCAGGTGTAAAATCAATTTCGCAATTGACATTATTAATTATCGCATAAATAGATCAATTTTTCAAAACAGTGCAAAGACTCTTCATTGCAAATTTTAACTAATAGCGATACAATTATATTACGTTATATTGTAGCATAATTACACGTCAATACTTCAAGTTATTATCAAAAGTGAGAGAAGAATCAATGATAAATAGATAACAAGGAAGTAGTACATTCAACTGAACGTGTAAACGTAATTACTATTAACTACATCTAAGTGAAATTCACGTGTTGCCACATCTCCACGTCACAGATTCTCTTTTTTTAAATAGTTTTCACCACATTTATGATAAAAGATAATTTCTCAAATTGAAAACCGTAGATGAAATTGATTTCCTTCTAAAAATAATGCGCTAAATAAAATGAAGAAATCGGAATTGTGGTGATTTATTCATGTTTAGCTCTGTTAGAAGCTCCTCTAAAATCTTAATGAAGGAATTTCACTATTCGTAGAAAGTTCTTTTTATGCAAGCAAAATTAATTTGTGGCTGTAGAATTTATAGTAATAACAATGAAAGATTAAATTCCCAGTTGTTTTTCTCAATACTACTACAACTGTTCTGAAGATTTAACATTTAAAGGCACAATAAGAATACAAATAAGTAAATTTTAAAAGGATCCATATCGAATAAATGAATTTCGGTATTTTAGCAAATTCCTTACTTATTTTTCAAAATTCACCCATGCTTTTGATTTGCCGTACTCTTTGATGTTTTGCTGAGATCACAAATGAGACTCCAAATCGGTTGTGTATTCTTCAGACGACAAGCCATCTCTGAGATATTTTCTATGTCCACAGAATCTATAAATATTTCACCAGCATTAGTTACAGATTGAATATTCGATCTTTCTGCATTATCTTGTCCTGAGAGTTCTGTAATTAGTGAAGTAGGAGACGTTACACTATAATATGTACTTCCATGAAACGATGTTACTTGCGACTGATAATTATCGGAACCACCATTTCCTGTCGTTGCATCTGTAATTATTGGTTTCGTATTATTTTCAGGAGACGGTAAGTCTATTTCTAGATTACTATTAGGTGAGTGAAAGTAGATAGTGTTTGCAGTGCTGATATTATAGTAGGTTGATTCCACATACCGAACAGTTTGATAACTAGGTGCTAGTGTCGTTTGTGCCAATACAGCAACCGGAAATAGGCCTTTTTCAATTGGTGCTTTAGTTGAAAATAAAGAATAAAATCCTGGAACTTCTTTAGATCTCTCGTTTGATGTATCTTTTTCAGTAAGCAAAGTGATATCAGAGTCTTCGGTAGTTTCGGGACTGTCGTCCGTACCACCATAAATAAATGTAAGAGGAGCAATGCTAATTTCTGATTCAGATGAAGTAATAGATTGATCTGTTGTACTGAATATGCTATAAAGATCGATTGTTGTCGTGCTGGAAATATCACTTCGTTGACTGCTACTATACCACAACCTATTTTTTCGTTCGTCAGTTCTCCCATTTTCACTAAAGCTATCACTCGATGTAATTTCACCACGATCGATTTTATCGGATTCGTGATGAATTTCTTCATGGGGTAGCAACGTACCCTTCTTGGTACTTCCAATTATATGTGCTTTATATGACTTACCTGTCGAGAAATCAACACTCTTGGTAATACTGTCAGTTGTAAATTTCAATCCGCTACTACCAAATCTACCAGATGTAGCATCAGTAGCAGAACTTGTACCAAAAACAACCCTTAAGTCTGGTCTAGAGTCTGCTCTGGAGTCAGAACTAATAGTTGATGATAACTGTAAAGGACTGCTCGAACCTAGCATTAAATCGGATTTGCGGTTGGAATCAGAAACTTTCTGTGTTGCTATCAATTTCGTATATCCATGTTCCCTTGTTACTGAAGATGTTACTTCAGAATTTTCTACTTCATCGATTTTCGTTGTTGTCGAAGAAAAAGTTGATGATAATGAAGAAGATGTCGCATGTGATACGAAATACAGTTCCGGTATTTCTGAAGTATACTTGAAGCCATCTTTGGTTATATCAGTTTCTATAAGAGGTTTTGAGAGATGAGATTGAGGAGGAATGTAAGTGATAGGTTGAAGGCCAGTTAAATTGTCTATTTTGTGACATTCTCTAATAAAACCATCGAATCCAATGGTCACTGCAGCCGTTTCAGAACGTCCGCGATCATCAATTGCTCGTACAGTGGCACAGTAACTATTTTCTATTTCTTTTGGTAGTATCGCCTTTTTTAAATGTATGACACCTGAAAGTATATAAATTTTGACGCCTATTAACAAAAAAATTTCACTGTCAACCATCTGATATTTACTATTTACATCTGATATTTATTTCACCATTTTAGTTTTTTGGTTTAATGTAGATCTGATATATAATAGAAGTGAAATTCTACCGAATCAGGCCTCAAACCCAATGAACAGAAATGTAAATGATTGTTCTTTTAACAAAGGTAAAGCGTACCAGTTTCTGGGTTTATGCTGAAATAATCATCCATTTCGCTAGAATTTGAATAAAGTTCGTAACGAATAGCTGATTGACTTGCTGAAGTAGCCACAATACGGGCGATCTCCTCACCAACATGTGGCCAATTTTCAGTTACAAGTGGAACATTGTAAATAGGAAATTCGAAACGCGGACGAAGGAATAGCTCCGTATTGCCATAAATAATTTCGTAAACGATGGATTCAGATACTTCTGATGGATTATCATCGATAAAATGAACAAATTTCTAAAATATATTTGAATTATTGCCTTCTCTAATGCCAGTCTGCCCGTTTTTTGACATTTGTTTGTTTATTCATCCATTCCTTTTTTTGCTTTTATCGTTGCCCCGTAGCGGTGTTTACTTGACCTCAAACAAACATTTGCTACTTTCTCAATTCAAGCAATTACATAACGCTCTTTTGTACCACCTAATTACATATTTATAAAGATTGGCAAGAGGACTTGATTTTTCTATTAACTATATGGCAATGGTAAAGTGAAGTGAACCGGAAGAGGTGTCCAATTTTATGGTTATAAAAAAGCGAAATAATTTAAGGCAGATTCTCCGATTTTGTATAGGGCTTCTCTTCATTTCCATTTTCCATAACCTAATTAATTAATATGACACTTCTCTTAATCCATTTTGGCATAACTGCTATAAATCATTAAGATTGTGCAATAAGTCAAGAAAATGACTTACTCGATCAGTATTTGAGGACCAAACATATCGGGGATCAACAAGTTTTAACGCACCATTTTTGTCAATCTGATTCACTCGCAAAACTTCGAAATCGTGTGCTAAATCAACTGGATATGGGATTCGTCCATAAAATGATGTAAGTTGTTGTTCTGATTTATTGAGTCGAAATGATGCGATCTGTTGCCGAAAGGGTTTTTCATCAGTGATACCAATTTTTTCATTGACCTGGAAATCTCTTTTTTTTTAAATCTGAAATGATTTAAATATTTGACTAATATTGGAAATAATATTTGGAACAGATAATATTTTAAGCAATAATTGGTTGACTATTATCTTTTTTTAAAATAACTTAGTGTCAAAACATTTAATGAAAGAATAGCAAAATTTCATTTCAAAATAGAATCGAAGAAAAGATTACATTGACAAAAACCAATGGCGCAATGGTACGCATTACCGCCTTCTGCATATCATAGTAAAACAATAAAGATGGATTGGTCAGAGGTGAAACCAGAAATTTGGTTGGTGAAATAAATTGCTGGATAGTAAAGGTTTGAGTATCCTCCAATTCGATCAGCTCTCCATTCACCGAAGCGGTCACCTTGAAGTCACGAATTACTCCTTTCTATAAACAATTCAAATATATTGAAGCTTTTTTTTTGCAATATAATAAATTAAAGGTAAATTTTTACAATATGGAAAATGAAGCTTTAATTACGATATTCATTAGAAATGTGCAATACGACATATATAAATATGAAATTACCAAATTAGAACGAAGAGATGTGTCCTACAACGTATCATAAATTTCGTATATCATTCAAGTTATTAAAAACGACTGACGAATTAAAAGTAAATTTTGCCTGCCCGAAGTCGGTGGAAATATTGTACATAGCATTAACAGTTTTTCCGGATTCGATATTTGCAATTATGAAATGTAAGTCGAGAAGAATATTTTCAACGCCAACACTACTTATAATGCCACTGATTCGATAAGGTATATAATTTTTCACACCATCTTCCGATAACACCGATATTCGAATTTCCTCCACTTTGACATTCTTGAGATCCAAGTAACTGGAATTACGGAAAATTGGCAATTCTTAATTGTTCGAAAATTTCAAACTATTTTGATTGCTTGAACATATGTCCAACTCTCATAACTTCAAGATCTTAATTATCTCTTGAATTAAAATTAATGATTTATTCATAATTATTTAACACTCAGTATATTACTATTACTTCCTAATATCACATTTGCATTTGAGTATATCGGTAAAGACCGATCTTCTGAAAAAAAAAAAAACAAGCATCAGGCTACTTTTATTCACATGATAATAAGTCATTGACGATTTAGGTTATTAAAAATTTCGCTTATCTTTTCGGTTTGCACCATTCTCAATTACACTAAAATGGTGGGATAAAAGATGAAGGAAGCGAATTGGTTAATTTATGCCTGCGATATCATAGTGTGCAACGTATCCACCACTTTAAAATATGTCCAAAATATAACGTACCCTGTGTTCATAAAAGCTACCATTACATTAAACGTAGGCAAAGAAGTATTTGTGCTTTTCATATTTCCCGAACGTGTTGCGTTTGAGATAAAGTAGTAAATTTTCAACGATGGTCGAGGTCGAAATATCACCGTCTGTGTTGCTATTCGTTGTACACTTCTTCGACCACTTTGCGTAAATTTTAAAATCAGAATTGGCTGGAATGAAATCAATCAAGGAACTGCTATTAAATATGATATGAATTTCTTTTTTTGGATTTTCGTAGAAGTATTAGTGCTGAGTGAAAAAGTTGCAGTGGTTTATTAAATTGCAAAATCTGATAATTGAAAAGCTCCAACTAAAAATTCAAAAACAACCGTAGAATGAAGTGATCTACATCAATAGTAACTAATTTTTAATGATATCCAAAACATTTTTATTAATAAACAGCTTTTAGGTATTGTGATGATTGTGCATTTTGGAGCTTATCTCCAAATGCTCATGAAAATTCTCAAAGTATTTCTGGTGATATTTCCTATGTTGATGCCGGATTCTTACCGTCTAATTCTGGTCGCATACCTGATATTGAGCTTCACGAATCAATCGTATATTTTTGACCGGTTTCAAGCTCCAGTTTGCGACAAATGACGCATTTGGTGGCAGTTTTGAACCACGATCAATGCTGCCAATTCCATCCAGTATAACCGGTCCAATCCGAAATTGCATAGGTGTTGTGTCAGCACGAAGTACTGTATCACTATGACTTCGAATCATTTCTAATGTTACTTTCACGGATTCCAGTGATTCCTTCTGAAAGCAAAAAATATTTGAAAATTTCGGCTGTTGAAGTTTCTGGAAGATGTACGCTCTATCAGCGTGATTGCTATCATCAGAAGGAATTTTCGAAATAATTTTTTAATTCCATAGAACATCCAAGCATTTAATAAGAAAATTCTTTGGTTATGGCATAACTCCACATTAAATATAATACATAGGAATGGATCACAGTTACTACAACGCGAAATTAATTCAAATATTGATGTATCAGACTGCTCGATATTCAAACCTTTTTGTTGATCACTTTTAGTCTAATATGAAATTCACTGTTTTCATATGGTTGTTCGGGCGTTATCAGGCTATAGGCATAGGCGCAAATGTCTTCATAATTATTTCCAAATCTCAAGGCTTCCTGTGAACCAGATACATTCTTCGATGGCCACGACAATAATTTTCCCATGTAATCGTGAAGCAACGCGAATGGATTATCGGCGCCATACTAGAATTTATCTGTATCTCATTTTCGATTTTTTACTACTTCCATTCATAATGATCTTTTGAGCCTATTTAAATGGGTACATTAACGAACTTGTAAAGAGGAATACCTGTCTTGTGAGTGTTTTTAATCGATCCGAGCTAATAACCAATTCTCGAGCATCTGTGAATTTTATTCCCGAAAGGTTCGTTTTTGAAGAAAGGCTTGATACTGCAGACCATTCAACAACTGTAGCATTCCAACGACGAGCCAAAATTGCGCCTCCTTTCTCTTCTTAAATAAAGTAAAAAAAGGTCAGGAAAGAATCAGATGTTTAAAATAATAGCTATACTCATTCAGAAATAAAAATTACCTCTTAATTTTCTGAATTCACTTTCACTGATTGCAAGCCCATTTTCCGATGACTCGGATATGCTAGCAAAGAATTTGTCGAACCATTGTCTGTTATTAATTTCTTTGAGATATTTGAATGGCAGTAAGACCTGAAAAGACATTACTCAGAAGAATTCCGAAATTTCTTCCTCATAAATTTCCTCTTTTTTGTTAATTCCTTAAATTAAATTTTATGAATGGTACATATATCGAAGATATATTATCATCACTCATTTTATCACAAATAATAGCATGTTTAAATAATTTTATGATAGCATAAACATTAAGAAAACTAACATTAAGTCGTTCAAAAAACACATTATACAAGGCGATTATATCCACCGTTTGTGATGACAACACTTTTAGAATCGGAAAATATTTTTGCAATATATCATCTGCATGTTCGCTAACCACGGCAAGCTAAAATTTTGAAATTTTCGAAATTCAAAGATGAAAACATAATCTTTTTCAATTTCTTGTGAAAATGCATATTTAAGGCTTTTTTTTAGAATAACAAAATTAATAAGAACGAAAAGACAAGTTTCTATTAATATTAATCTTTCAAATTAAAATAATTTAATCTGCTCAACTTTGTGCACACTTGAAAGGTTTACATTTGATTAGTTTTGGGTCAAAATTGAAAAATATTGTAACTAATTCTGTTTTGAAAAGTGAAATTTTCGACATTAGATGTTAACCTAAATGAAGAATGCGAGAATACTCTTATCTGATCAAAATTCAAATTCAATCACCTGATCGAAAAATTGTGTTCGTTGTTGACTTTCCAATGAAGATCTATTTTTGGTGAAAGATTTTTGCTGTGATATTGGACAATGAGTATTCAGTGAAGAAGCACATCTGTAAAAATTATTTCAATTCAAAAATTAGAGATGTGGAAATTTTGTTTTTAAGCAACTATCTGCAATAGACATAATTTTTAAAAACTATGAGATATCAGGAGAAAAGTAACTTAAAAATTCAACCAATAGATCCTTTCCTAATATTGCACTCATTTTGGAAATTCAAATTTTTGAACTATTTCTATTTAAAATCATTGCAAAATTTACGCAAGAAATTGTTTGATTTTATAAAAATCGACTCCAGCTATACGACATTCTGCTATCATTACAATGAACATTGCTGTTGTTTGCAATGATACTGTATCATCCGGAATATATTTCCAAGCAGTGCCACAAGTTGTTGCCGAAATATACAATCTACGACAGCGCTCCTTCGTCTTCACTGCACAATTGCAGTAGATAGTAGTTTTGGTCCAAATTGATGTTTCTTTGGATGAAGTTTGTAGACCAACTAAAATCAACAAAAGGTACAAGAAGTTGAACTTCTGTTTAGTTGGTCAGTTTTCTTGACCTTAGGAGCCACCTCAAGCGTAACAGCATTCGTATTTTATGCTCAAGAATAACATTTGTACAGATTTAACATAGAAAAGCCAGCTAACTAAATCGTTTTTCTAGATATTCAAATGGACGATGGAATTTTAGCAAGACAAGATTTCAACAATCTTAAGACTTCAGGAAGCAAGAAGTCTTTGAAAGAGTATCAGTGACCAATAGTCAGTCAGATTTGTTTTTAGGTAAATGATTGGAAGTGTTGAAAATTTAGATTACCTTCGCAGAGATGAACTTTATCATTCTGTTCATTCCTATTATCAGCCAATATTATAACATTTCGTGCATAATTTGACATCGAAACTGGTACCGTATAAATGTACGGAATTTGTAAGGCAAAAACTGTGCATGCAGCTGCACTTCCTGACTGATTTGATACAGGTGATAATTTGCACTTCATGTAGTAGCCATCGCCCAATCCTAGTCCATTTCCAAGATCTGCCTGTAGAGTTTTTATTATTTCCGGCATAAACTGATCGGAGCACATCTTTTCTTTTTTTTTTTCAACTCAGAAATTCAATTTAAGCAATTTACGTTCCTAAATTTGTTTGCTTTCCCCTATTTGCAGTAAATTTTCAAACATAAAATTCCAACAAACCGTTGCAAAACTAAATGGAAGATGTTCTTCATGAATTTCAACAGAGGGCAAAACAGCTACATTACCATTTGGACCATCCAAATCACTGCTTATCAGTAAGTTCATTTCTTTTGCTCCATTTACAGGTATCCGTATTGTAGACGGTGTAAAATGAAGTTTGGGGAATGGTACCTGTAAAAATTCATGTAAAAAGAAAGCTAATTTTATTCTCTGAAAAATTTCAACGGTTATAACCATAGAATTTCGTGAACGATAAAGGAACTCAAATTTAACATAAAAATTTGTTATTAAAGAAAAATTTATGTCGGATGCACTTTTCGGATTTCAAAAATGAGAGCATCCAGAAATTTAACATATCATTGAAAACTAAAATCTTTTAATGGTCAAAGCTTGTGAGCGAGCTTACCTTCTGCTGCTTATCAATTTCTTCTATCGATAATCTTCCATCTTCAACAACTGGAGAATAAGATGAACTAATTGGAGCAAATACTGCTAATGAAGAATTTATTAATGACGGCTGAAATCAGTCTTTCGAAGCATTACTAATTAAGTGAAATCATCAGGTAGATCAAAGCTTGAAAGTTTCAATCGGACACATGAAATATCTTCACATATCACAATATTACACAAAACTTCATGCTTTGACATGGCATACCTGAACGATCATTGTGACCGATACATGAGTTGGAGATTTAACAGTAAGCTGATAAGTTCCTTCAATAATCGAAGGAAATACAACAATTTCTGCAAGAAAATTTAAGCCAATTTTAAGCAACTGAATGAGATTATATGATTATTACCAAAAAGAAATATCAACAAAGAATACTATCAATGTAAAAAAATTGTGGAATTATTAGACAAATGCGCTAAAGGCCTCTAAGATATTTCATTGTCAATAGGTCACTCTTCAGCATTGTGTATTATCATGAAAGTAATACTTATCTTTTTTCTTATCAAAAAATCTTCACTATTCTTTTTTGATTATAAATTTTTAAGAAATTTAATAATTGTTAATTACCGTCAGGTTTTGTTTGCCTCTTATCATCATAGCCAAGTAAATCATTTCGGAGCATTATCTCAGCATCATCAACAACATGAGTCGGATTCAACGCGCTCAATTCATCCACTACTGTTATTTGAAAATCAAACAAATCCGAACTGGCATAGCTGCGATATTTTACCATAATTAATTGCTGCAAAGATATTTGATGCAATAACATAAAAGAGAGAGAAAAAAAAAACATGTTTTACGACAATAGTTTGATCTTAGTAGCATAGAAGAATCCACTTGGTTTCAGATCTAAAGCTTTATGATCTTTGAAATAATTTTGCAATGGTAATTTGCAGAACTTACAGAATATTTTTTTCTGATAATATTGTTGTTATTAAAAAATATAACAGAAATCTGTCAATAGAAAAGATTTAATGGTAATATTCGAAACTATTCTACACTTTTATTCAAACACTAAAAGTCATAAAATTTGCAATTTCTGAAATTCAATAGCACCTTATTTTCATCGAATAAAATCAAGTCACCAGCAATCGTCCAATTTCTAGCACCATTCGGCGGCGGTCGATAACTTAGGTAGAGTGTAAGGATTGATTCTGGACTACTGAATTCCGTGACATTATCTAGTGGTGGTTTGGTAGAAACCAGAAATAGAAGGCTGTAATCAGGTCGAATGGAAATTCGTGGTGCGGTAGCAAATCGATAACCTTCCATATTTACAATATCAACCTGGAATTTTCTTCAGCTATATGAAACTAAGAGATTTTGTGAACTATCTGAGCGATCAGAGAAAAAATGATGTAATTGAGCAAGAATAAATGAATTTCAGAATCGAAAAAAAGGACAAATTTCTCCTTCAGTCCAATTCCAGATTTTTTTTTTTCCACAAAATTTGTTGAATAAACAATTAAACCGCAATAATCTTCGGCGGTATTCGCGGAGGGATGGGAATGAGTATCTCCGATGGATATGATGCAAACATCGATCTTTCTCGATCAACTTTTATTTGCTGTCTGAATTAAATTAAATTAAAAAACACATTTGATACTTTCTTCAAACCATATACCTTTCAAATAATTTCAAAGTTTAATTTTTAAAGAAGAAAAAAAAAAGACGTATCAACAATTCACGGTTGCTTTTCAGTTTCATTAGATTATTGCTTCATTAACAAACCTGATTAATTTCTTAGGTGTATCAATACATTTAAATTGCAAAATAAGAGTAGTATCATCGAGAGTACTGCTGGTAATAAATGTAACCTTCATTGACTTTGATTCATCCGTTGCTATACCTTTTACTATCTAAAAATTTGAATGTTTCAGAAAAAATATTAAAGAAAATTTCAAAAAAGAAGAAATAATATTAATTAACAATTTTTTTAGAAAAAGAGGCTTGCAATAATTGAACTTAAATGTTTTATAAGTGTTGACAGTAATTAAAAAAAAAAAAATCCTTCGGAATTATATTTCAAGCATGCCTTGAGAATTAGGAATTCTTTGCACATTCAGAAAGTGATCAGATCCATCTTTCTACGCTATTTTCCTATCCTAACAATGGGTATGACCTATATTCTTTTCACTGGATGATATCTCTTGGAATCTCCCAGGCATTTCTCTTCCTAAACATACTATTCAAAGATCTAAACCTTTTCATATTTCACAATTTGTATTTTATCGCGTGGTGTGATCAGTTCCACCTGACAGTTCAGAAGCACTTCTTCGCCTTTATTTTTTAGCTGATAATCTTCATTAATTTGTTCGCCTGGTTTCATTTTTATTTTATGAGTATATTCAATATCAAAATTACGTGTAGACCATGTTACATTATTGGACGATGTAATGGCATCAGGTTTCGCTACGCCAGGATGCACTACAATCTGAAACATCAGTGGTAGTTAATTCCATATTACAATATTTTAAAAACAATCCGTAATTTCTAACAATATTCTCCTTCCGATCAATTAGTACATTTATTTGGTACTCATATTACATTATATTTCATCCTGACTTTACATTCGTTTGAGCTTCTTTATCAAATGTATGATCAGTAACTGTCCATCGTCGCAACACGGAATATTACAAAATATCCGATACAACAAGTTCAAAAGAACTATAAAAAGCAAACGAGCGGAAAGAATGGTAAAAGGTCAGACTAGACAGAAATAGCAACAGACCACTGATGTTGAAATTGTTTCATCGATTGGATAGTGCTTAAATTCAAAGTGACCATCAGCTGTACTTATTGTTGTAGCATTTTCGACCAGCTCATCACCTTGATAAACCAGCATTTTTACCGGAACCTTACCGATAAGCTGTAATAGCTTTCTAAAGCACTGTGGGAAATGTCACGATATACAAGTGAATAATTAGACAAATTTATTCTTAACTTTAGAAATAATTATGTTGTCTTTAATTTTAAACTTTTTTTTCAATTAATGTCGTCTTTAATTTCAAATTCTTCATTATAGTAATTAGCATTTGAAATAGAAACCTACTTTTGCATTATAATTAACGATCCCTTTAATCAATTTCATATTTGAGTCATTAGCACTTTCCACCTTAGTAATCATTGGGGTATACATCGGCTTAACCGTTAAATTCCAACTAATTACACATCCACCGATAAGCGAAGCGGCGGTAACATTTATAGTATAAGGCTTGGTACGTCCGATTGGCTGTGCCCAAAATACCATACCGTTCGGATAGATTACCATTCCATTCGCATCTGTTTCAATGTTGAATATCGTATTCTCATACTAAACAGATTATGATTAATGGCAATTTATTGTATTTAATTAGTATTGAGTAAATTTCAAATGTTACGGGAAAAAAATAGATTAAGGAAAAATAGATTAATTATTTGCTCTGATATTCAGTTTATTCAAAGCAAATTGATGTTTCACGAGATTTTAGGCTAACAAAACTATTTTCATGTATAATTCTAACAAAGTAATAAATAAGTCAATGTGATTCGAAATAAAATAAATAAAAAAGCCAAAGAGATTTAAGCCATAACAAGAAATGATTTATAATTTTTTGATCAAACATTAAATTCGTCAAAATTCATCTTCAAAATTTCTTTTAGAAGCAATTAAACAAACCTGAATGGGTATTTTGACAGTATATGGTTCGCCTTCCACAGCTTGTATCAATTTTTCATTGTTCAAAATTTCACGATCTAATTTCGGTAGAATTTTTACCTGGAAAATAATTTGTAAGCAAAAAACTTTTAGAATTATAGGATAATCGATTACAAGCGTGGTAAATCAAATCTGTAACACATCGTACTTATTTTTTGAGAAATATTTTTATTTGGATCAGCAAAAGCTAAGTTAGTCTTCTACAGAAATCTTTAAACTTTTTACGATAAGATAATAATCACAATGTTGAATGACAATGCTGTCACTATACAAGTGATGTGACTAGAGAGAACTTTTAAAGATTTAATTTTTAAAAATTTAACTCAGACAACTTAGCAAACCCTAAGCTGTAGTTGAGAGCATTCATTTCAAATCGTCACCTGCTCACAAAATGCGCCATCGTGATCTACCGGGCATACACAAACTGCTCCTATACAGTAGCCTTTGCAGTCTGTTTGACTACATTCATTGTATAAAGTGAAATGGATCTGAAAATAGAAATATTTAAACAAATGTCTAAACTTCACCAGAAGTAAGTAAACTGAAATATATTCAAATGTTACTATTTAAGCGCTTTCTACCGCTACATTAAGCATTGATTAATTAGTCATTCCCATTATCACTATTAGGCTAAACTTATGCCAAGTATTACAATGATTAGCATAAAATTAAATTATTACTCACCAAACGTTTATCAAGAAAAGGAACAGCTTTATCAGAACCATACGGAATGATATTGAATAGATAACGGCCTGGCAAGGCTGAACTCGGAATTGTACAACGTACTAATGATGATGAAATATAGAAACCATCGGACGCTGTACTACCGTATAAACACGTGTAACGCTTTGATGGTACGCTGAAAACGTGATTCTTTCCTGTGACTTCATTCTAATTTTAGAAAGTTTATTTAATAGTGAAAATTTTCATTCTATAAATTTACGAAACAATTAACTACAACATCGAGGTTGAAATTAAATTCTAAGAAGATGTAATTGCTACGAATTTTCCGGAAATTTTAGGATATTTAAAAGTATGAAAAATATTCAGTAATTTATAAAAATTAAGAGAAGCTTGTGTATCAGTTTTTTGATGCATTTTAAAGTTTCTTTTAGTGTTTCTATTCTGTAAATGTTTCCAAAAATAAAATCTATTCTACTTTTCGTATTATTTTTCCAAACCTTCTAAAAAGAAGACTTAAACTCATACTTACAAAGGTAAATCATTGCCGTAAACTAAAATATTCGTGTCCTTTTGATGAATTCCAGCGGCTGTTGGTAAAACGTATAACACAACTGACATTACATCACATTTCTCAATAGCGCAACTGTCGCAGTTTGGACCGGTCCAACCACCACGACATATGCAAGTTCTAAAAAATTGTCAAATTTTTCGAATATTCAAAGAATTAGCGAACAAAAGAACAGTGTAATTTCAAATAGATATCACAACTTTTTCATCATTTCTTCCATAAAACAAAAACTTTTATTGTTTTATTTGCATATTGTTGATGTTTCGTATACCAATTTTTCATTTTTAATATTTTCACAAATGTAAGGCTACTATGTTTTACACAGATCTTTATAGTTTACTTTCTAATTTTAATGCTTAATCTAAATTTCCTTCCTCCCACTCTTCAAGAATTTTTCCCCATTAGCTTTTTGTTCTCAGTATGGAGAGAATTAATTAAATTTCGTTTAATTTTCTATAAACTTTTTTGAATGAGTAACTGCTTATATTCTTCAATCTATTCATTGGGATTATGCAAAATGCTCTTTTTTGATTAAAATGCAGTAAGCTTTCCTATCATCATCATCTCATGCAGGTAAATTGTGTAAAAAAAAAATGAACTCATCGATTACAAGCTTTTTGTGTTAGTGAATTGATCTGATTATCATTAGTGCGATAATAGAATACAAAACGTATATCCAAGTTTACACTTCAGTATGATATCAGAAAAGCAGATCAGTAATATGAAAATGATAAACCTTGTATTCGAGTTACAACGTCCGTGAATACATTTGGCATCGCAGAGGTCACAAGTTGGACCCTCACAAATCGAGCAGTCATCACCAGTAAATCCATTAAAACATTCGCACATCTGAGGACGGACGCAGGTACCGGAACCGGAACAGTTATTTAATTGATCACATAAGGCTTTTGAGCAAAATGATCCTGCCCAACCAGTTTCACAAACACATTCATTGTTGACACATAAGCCATGATTATTACAACTTGTATTTGAACAATTCGTAATCCGTTTGCTGCAGTCAACACCTAAAAATTTTTATCATTTCCGTAAAAAGATTTGCATCATTTGTTCCCTCGGTTGTACTAATTATTTTAATTGCATTAAAAATTAATTGATGGAACAATTTTCATTATCACTTTCTGATCCGGCACTTCTGTCTTTATCAAAGTATTAGAATATCTGAAGTTGTTCAAGATAGAAAAGTTATCAACCTTTGAACATAGGCTCACAATCACATTCATTGAGTGATACGCAAGTACCATGCCCAGTGCAATTATTTACCAAATGACAAGTTGGCTCTGAACAGTCTTGACGTTTCCACCCATCAAAGCACTTGCAAATATTTGGTGCTATGCAATAACCATTTTTTGAGCAATTTCTTAATGCTGAGCACGATATTTGCGCACAATCAGGCCCTGCATATCCTACATTACATTGGCAAACATTTAAGCCTGAAATGTGAGAAGTGTCGCAAAAAATGAAAATAATTCATGTCAAAATAATTGTAATGATTTGTGTTTTAACTCTTCATTGGACTAATTCATCTTATAAATTGTTTTTAAATGAATATCATAAGGTCAAGGATGTTCTCACCTTTGTTTACCATTGTAACATTTAGCTTATCCTTACCTTTGTTTAGGATATTTATGATTGTGACACAATGTGGAAGTCCATTGTCATTAACCGTAAATCAGCATAACCTTATTTATACGTCCGTGACCCTATTTCCATGTCTACCCCCGTATCCAACAGTATTTTAACACGTTCACGCCACAATTAGCCCACGTATGTATTATATTATAGGTTGAGAAAAAAGCTTTCTACAGAAGGAAGATCTCCTCCAAGAAGAATAATCCTCGAACAAAGGATCTCTCCTAAGAAGAGCCATTGGGTAAAAAGGTCATTTCCAAAACAAATTATCACAACCCCACCAAAGTGTATTATGACATCTACTATTATCAAAACAAACCTTTACAACAATTCTTGTCCGTGAAACAACAAACTTTATGACAAGAAAAATTTTATGAAGTTGAAAATTTGTAAATCAAAGCAGTTTAAGAGGAATTCCAAAGCTTGTAATCATTCAATGATTAATTAATAGGTAATATTATAATCATTAGTTTGTTACAATAATAATTTAAAAAAATGATAAATTTTTGCAAACATTAAAAAGATAGCATACTAAATGTGCTCCTTACCAATACATTGTCCATTGTTAGAGCAATTCGAAACAGCCAAACAATTTTCAGCTGCTCGTTTTCGGCTAATCGAATTAATTTGTGCTAGTCCTACATTGAAATATTTCTTTTTTTAATTCAATGAAATGCTATTCATATAGGTGAGAGAGTAATCGTTTTGAAATTTTTTAACAATATTCGAAAAATTCAGAATTAAATTTAAATAATTTAAAAATGATAAAAGCTAACAAAAGTTACAAAAATTTATCTCAACATGAACTACGTGAAAAAAAAAATCCATCGTTTGAAGTAGAAAATTTTAATTTAACTCAATCTTTAGAATTTAAGATGTCATTTAACGTGAAGAAAGAAGATTCTAACCTTTCAACTCCAAAACGTTTTCTCCTTCACTGAACATATTATCATTCACCCAATTGTTCTCAACAGCATTCAGTGCCTAAAGATTACTTTAATGACGACACGAATTCTAATTAAACAAGAAATAAAATTATTACTGTCGAATGAGTTATCTCGAATTCATGCTGGTATATGTCGGGGGAAATCCCTTCTTTTATATGATTGTGAAGTCGAAACAAAGATAGGACAGAAAGAATAAACCTCTTGGCCAAAATTCCCTTCATTAATGGTTCATTTTTTTCAGGCTAGAAACAAAATTAGGAATGCAGGGAATGTAAAGATTTTCACTTCAATGCTTGAGGCCTGATTTTTACCCGATCCTGCCTAATCCAATCTTTTTGTTACTTTGCTTCATAGCTAGTCATTTTCCATCATTTATTCTAGTAAATTTTGCCCTCTAATTCGCAAGGCTTATTTGGAAATCGTTAATATCGTATTGTGTAGTTATTCACGAATGACTGAAGCAATACCATAAGTAATGACATGAATTAAAATCGCTTAAATTTTCATCTTTGTAAATTATTTATTATGAAGGGCACACAAAAATTCTATTGATTTCGCAAAAATTATGCAAATTTCAAGCATGCATTACTAACTTATTCTTTCATTAATTTACTGCTAAATTCCTGGAACTTCTTACTGGCAAAAGTTACAAATATGTTTGTTAAATTCTTACTGACAGATAAGACATTAGCGCATTATCAATACTGTAACTCACTTCTTTGTATGTATGCTTGTTATTTATCTTAAATTGCTCGAATTCGTTATCAATCATGTGAAAATGAGGAGTGGTAACGATTAACGAATCACGATAATTTTGATTCCTGTTGAAATGATTATTATGGATAGTACCATTGAATGGATTCATATTTGTTGCCGAAGCATATAATGACCATTCTCCTTTATTTTCCACAAATATATTTTGGGTAATATCAACTGCTTGACCAGGCTGTATATTCTCCTGCATATGAAATTGAATTGAAGCAATGGAAAATATGAATGATTTAGGAAAAAATAGAAAAATGAAAATAAAATTGAACCTGTGGCGATACATGAATGGTCAGCACCCCTTTTCGTCCATCTGCATTGTTTTTGATGAAAGTATTTCGGCGTATTTTTGTATTCTCACAACCTTCCAATGTTATACGCATTGCCAAATTATCATTTTTTAAGAAACGATTCTTTTCAATTAATATTTGCGGTATCCTTCGCATTTTTTCATTTACTATACACTAAAATGATGAATTGTTTTATATAAAGTGACCAGTGGTACTTCTGTTTTTATCATTGCTTACAAATGAAGCTAACCTTTGAGAATATAGTAACAGATGGAAGCATATTCGAAATGAAATTTGAGGAATTTAGATGAAGTGAATAATAGGATTTTAAATTGAGTAGGATACCACCACTGCCTCGTTCTTGTTTACAGATTGTCAGATTGCTCAGAACAATCGAATTCAATTCGTCCTCTTCCCTCTGAGCAAGAAGAATTCCGTAGGAGCCACTATTTTCCAACTAAAATTTGATTTTTTAAAAAAATTCCATATCTAATTTTCAAAAATTTATCCAGTAGTTTTGTCTTTGACTTGATAGTCTAAAAACTTATTTATATTTTAACAATAAAATATAAACAATCAAACAAATTGAAAATATTGGATAAAGGATTAGGTCAACTTGAAAAATCTTAATTTTAAAAATGCAATTGATCTACCATAATATTTTGTAGCGTTATTTTGCCAGCTGGTTCTACAAAATCTATTCCCGACTCGGTACAATTCATTATTAGAGCATTCCTGAAACACAATGTAATTTTAAACCACTGGGATTTTTATTCGTAAAACAAAATTAATTTGGTTCCAAAAAGTAATTTAGCTGTTGAAAAAACAAAATCAATTTGTTAAATGCATATATAGTTTCTTAAACGCAAAAAGACATAGGCTTTCTAATCGAATTTGAGCAAGTTGAAAATTACCAACCTGAGAAGAAGATTATCCTGTTTCTGACGTTTCAGGATTTGGATACCATTCCTGTGTGATTGCAAGATGACTGATCCACCCATATCAAAAATACCGTTGTATATTGTTGTAATCAAAACACCACAAGAGATCGGTCGTATGATCCGCATATTTCTAATTGATACATTTGATGAACTAACATTTAACCCAATTACTGCATTTTCCAGAATGCAATGATTTGCATGGATAATACCGCCTAGAAATCAAGGTAAAAACATTCTCACATGTAATTTGCTATGATCATTTAGCTAATTTAGGACAAGCATAAGAATGAATTCAACAATGCTTTTTATGTGTGTGTATTGACCTCAACTTATAAATTCAAAGGAAACCGAAATCAGTAAAAATTGATGCTATGATCTCCATAATTATGTCAATAACAATTAGTGATGATACTAATATGAAACTTCCACTGAGATTTTATTTTCAGCCAATTTCTACTTGTTTTAAACTTCAACGCAAAGTATAAAACATAGAAAAAAAAAAAAAAAAAAAAAAAACAGAATAACGTATTATTTGGTCTATGTTGTATGCCAATTACAACTAAATATTTTTAGTAAAATTTTCAGAATCTACGAAATTTACGAAAAAAAAAATCAGCAAAAATGAAAACAAAAAAAAAAAAATCTCTATTTAAACAATTCAAAAAAACATACCGTGGTTGAGAATAATTCCAAGCCATGGTGCATAATCAGAACTTTTTAATAAAATTGGATTATCTTGTTGGCCTAGCAAATGTAGAGCACCTAAATTTTTTATTGAAATTTGATGATATATTCTTTCAATTATTATTCAATGTGCCAATTTTAGTAGACATTAAAATAATTAAATTTTCTCTAACTTCTTTTTAGCCGACTTGAGAGTTATTCCATAATATACGACGAGAAGGATTATGCGGCTTTTTTTTTCTTTTAATTTTATGAATGAGTGACTAACCAAAAACGATGATTCCATGATTTGGTTTAAATTGCAACAAAGATCCCTCATGAAAAACTGCAACTTCATCTTTTTCTATTATCAACGATGTGGTAAATCTAAATTTATCTGATCAGTTGGAAAATTGAAATTTCGGTGATTTTACTACATTTAGACGTTATTGCCTTTGAATACTTTACATTTGTTCATTATATGTAAATATCTCTCGAAAAGGAGAAGGTCTAATTTTGCATGGTAAACAAAAAAGTAGCATACACTTTCAAAGAAGAACTTCCTGATCGCTTGGTGATAATCGTTGATAATTTTGTAGGTGTAACATTCAAGAATGGTGTCACAATCAATGGGATTAACGCTTTGTCATTTTGGTTATCACAAATTCGACTCATTATCTGATAATAGCAAATGAAGTTCAGTAAATTAAAAAATATTCATCGGAAATGTGCTGAATTAATTCTTTCCACTCGTGTAGAAAAAAAGACACTAAAAGTAGCATCTCAAACTTCGAACAAATTTACAACGTCTTATCTTCTTCAGAGTAAGAACTAAAAAATGACTTCTTGTTGATTAGTTGTGCCCCAATAATTGTTGCTAGCATTAATGGATACCATGGATACTTTCAGTCCAGAATGTAGTTCGCATCGAGCCTAAAAAGTTTTCGTGATGAATATTCGAAATTTATTTGGAAAAAATCTTCAGAATAAATTGAAAAATGTATTTGATCAATGATAACAAATTATTATGGCAATAGTGATAGAGAAGGTAATAGAAATTCGATGTGTTTCATACATTTAAGAAGCTATATAAAGGAAATCGTAGTTTTCCGCTGATTTCGGTTTAATGCTAACTAAATGCAAGTATTTTTGAAAAAATTCATTCCCTCGCATTTCATGTAAATTAAGCGATATCACATCAATTTGATAAACGATATTAATTCCTAAGAATTTCTCGAAAAGTCTTTTTTATTACTTCAGAATTATCGAAAGTATTATAGGAAATGTTGACATGATTTGCTGCCAAGTATATTGTATTCAAAGCTGAATTTTCCACAAATGAATTCTCTACAATAATGATTTTGCCATTTTTTGGCATATTTTTCGGTTCACTTCGCCCAATTAATAAAATCATTTCCATAGCATTCCGGAAGAATCGATTATGATGTATCCGAATGTGGGCATCTGTAAATTCATGTTAAAAAAATTGGTCATCAAATTTACAATATTCAATCCTCTTTTTGAATTTGAAAATGAAAGACTTTTATCTCCAACTTGAATGAATCATGGAGTATCTCATTAAAAAATGTAAAATGTAAACCTCCGTCATTTTCACTCATTTCCAATTCAATTACCGAATTGAACATGGTGTTATTCTGGAAGCCATTATTTTGTCGAAAATCGTTATTTTCAATTGAAATATTCGTTCTCCCTTTGATTTTCTCAGCAAGTATAGATATTCCTCGATTTTGTGTCCAATGCCCATTCAACAAATGCAAATTACTATCAGTAACATCCCGAAAAACAACTCCACCATTATTATTCCACCAACGGCAATTATCCAATAAGAAATCAGCACGATTAACAGCTTTAACCAAAATACCTTCCCTGTAAATAAGCCAAGTAATAGAGGAAGCCAAAGAGTCTGAAAAAAAGAAAAAAATCATACCCTGAACTATGAGCCTTAAAGCTATTGGAAAAACATTTGATTCGACTTTGTTGCACATTCTGTATTTCTAGACCATGTTGACCATTGGAGCCAAAAATTGATTCCTGCACTTCTAATGTTGATCCATTTGTTAAGTATGTTGTGATACCATTTTTATTGTTATGAAAAAATTGGCTTGATATGATGATGACATGAAGAGTTCCTTCCAACAAAAGACCATTGATTTGATTTGATGTTGAGATTATCTCTTCTAAGATTAAATAACCCTGCAATATATTACAGATATATATTAACTTAGTATAGCTAAAATAATTCATTTAACTTAATTCAAAATTCTCTTTGATTATTGATTAACAGCAGTTAGTAATCAAATAATTATATACCAATTCACGTGTTCCAACACGTATCGATAAGCCATTTTCATGGTTATTTATAGCTGTGATTTTCTTCAATGTATAGTTGAATATATTCTGAAACAATAGATTGGTATTAAATTATTGGTCCAAACAATAGTACTCTTGAAAAGTAAGTGAAGAGAACGAATAGAATTGAATAAAACTTGAATTATTGTAACTTTTATTTTACTAATTGAAAATTGTGAGGATTGCAACGTCTGTTTTACTAATTAGAAATTATAAGATTGTTGAGCAAAATTTTATAATGCTAAAGTTAGATTTAAATAGAAAAAAAAAATAATTCACTCAAGAAGCTTTTTCAGTTCATATTATATTTCAAATGAAAAGCAAAAATTGAAGTAAATTGGGAAAAAGCACAACTTACTTCACTAAAGTTATTGCCATTGCTATGAGCTAAAATTGTAAGTCCGTTGTCATTGCTATCAGTGATAATATTTTCCATCTGTGGCAATAGCAATGATTCGATCCAAATTCCAAATTTACTTCCAGAAATATTCAAGTGAGTAAGTCGTGATTGTTTCGATACATCTACTAAAAATGACACAAAATTTCTAATTTTGGCATTAAATTGTTTACACTAAAATTATGAAAGTAATCTGACAAAAATTTTGGAGAGTTTCATGAAGCCTATAATTTGACGTTCTTTAGACTGCAGAAATGAATTTACTTACTATTAGCAAATGTAATGGATAAACCATTCCAAGTACCATTCATTGCATATAACATGATAGGATTATATTTGGTACCAAGGATTTGTAAAATACCTGGGAATATAAATAAGGTAAAGCATTAAAGTGTATATTGTAAGTATTAATTTTAGCTTTTAAGGAAAAAAGATAAAAGATGAAAAGGATAAATTTTGTGAAATGATGTGCTAATGATGATAATCTTACCGTGCGCAATAATGCCAGTATTTTGAGCAAAAGTTATGATTGTTCCCGAATGTATTTTAAGAATTTGTTTAGCATGGATAGTAATATTTTTTAAAATACGATAAGGTGAATTTTCTGCTGTGAATTCAATGATCTTTTCGAGATTGGTACTTCGTTTCATTCTCGTACGTTTCTCAAGGATCAAAAATTGTTGGTTGTGATGTTTTCTGTGTTTGTGCGATATTCTTTCATTTATAGCCATACACTTTTTGTAAATTTTCCTTAAATTTACGATTTTTAGATTTGAATTTAAATCTCATCTTGTAAATTTGAATCTCTTTTCACAATAAATTTCCACTTTTTTTGAAAATCAATCTAAGTTTTTGCCAATTCGAGTAATTAAAAATAAATCAATGTGATTTCGCTCATTAATTGACCACTAATAAGTGACGGATCAATTAACAAATTCCACTAATTAATTAACGTCATATTAATTCTCTTCAAGTTGGTATTTCCACATGGTCGTGCGTCAACATCAATAATTCTGATCGGTTTAGGTGTTACGATTGCAAAAACTTCAGCATAAGTGGGAGAATGAAGCGTAAAACTGCTTCCGCTATTACTGTAATGTGTTAAATACCAAACTGAATCGTTTTCACAAATCTTGTAGATCAGTTCTCTGAAATCGACCAAATGGAAATAACTTATTAGGAGAATAATAAGGAAGAAAATGATTAGTTTGAAAATGATTAAATGTGATCAGATTATCGATAATTTAATAGTAACAAATTTGCAAAACAATTTTTTTGGATCTTTAAATTTTCAAAAGGAAACTAACATTTCCTCAGCACCAGTTAAGGGAGTTATGCTGTCAATAGTTAATGAAGTGATACAACGCAATCTTGCAAAAATTAACTGAATATAACTGCCCAAGAAAGGTTCCCCTGAAAGTTGATTATTTTAAATGAAATAGAAATTTTGTTGTTATTCAATGAACTAAATTGGAAGGAAACCTATTGAATTTCATTTTAATTTAAATAAATTCTTTTCAGGATAGGCCTTTTTACGGAATAAGTAAAACTTGTTTTATTACGAAAGGTTGTTGACCTCTGTTAATTATGTGTAAATATATCATTGTTTACGTAAGGTTAGTTTAATAACCAAACTATTCTACCTTAAAATGTTACTTAAAACAAAACGTATTTAAGCGTAATGCTTACTGCCTTCGATGTGAATTAGTTGGCGACCACTTTCTATTCGTACTATTGCTTTACTTTGCAATTGTTTTGCTGTAAACAATTTTTTTATGATGAATTTTAAAATTTTGGAAAAAATAAATGAAATGATAGATTGGAAAAATGGAATCCTCCTTAGTTGAAATTTCTGAACCACTGAGGTTTAAGTAATAGAAGACGAGATTGCAAAGAGAATTAGATCAACTATTCAATTTTTCTACGAATCACTTTTTTTTCTCTTTTTTTTTTTGTAGAAATGATGAAAAGTTTAATCTTATTTATAAACCAAGCCTTGAAATTCAAACTTGTGATGTTGCTATCATCAAAGATCCATTGCATTAATTAAAAGTTTTTTTGAATTGGCATATTTAAATTAGTTCAAAAATTTGAATTCTAAATTTGAACTGATATATTACGTATAATTTGCTGTAGAGAAGAAGATCAAAGTCGATGCATTGTTATGTCCAACAAATATGATGGATTTATTTGACAAATCCGATAATTCCTAGCGGCTTCTCTCTTTAATGTTATGCATTTGAGGCGTTAAGGCTCGAAAATTTATATCAACATTAAAAGCTATTGCTTAAAGTGCTTACCAATAGTAAGTAATCCAAAAATAATAGTCGACCAAAGAATTTTCATCATGAAAGTAAAATGTTGAAGCAATTTTCCAAAAATTTGCTTTAGTGAATGTTTTAGAAATGCAAATAGAGAGGAAACAAATATGAAAATATTGACGAGTTGTCGTGAAGTACAATCTAAAAATTGAATATATTCATGAAAATTTATGCAATTCCTTTATAAACAGAATTTTTAAAAAAAAAAAAAGAATTAGAAGCGAAGTCTTTAATGGCATTCTAAAAAATTGTATAAAAAAAAAAAAAAAAAAAAAAAAAAAAAAAAAAAAAAAAAAAACATTCCTTGACAGATAGATTTGTTCTTAGTAAATGATCCTTTTATAGATAAAAGATTTTCTTTCATTTTTGAAATAAATCCTCAATCATTCATAGCACATTTGAATCTTTCCATTTCCTTTATATCTTTCAGAATTATGGTCGTTTCAGGAAAAAATAGAATTTCTCATTTGAAATAAAAATTTTTGAAAAACTGATTGCTTCAGATTTTTCACAAAAAAAAAAAAAGCAAATTGTAAAGATATCACACATAAATGACGAAAATATGTGGATTAAATTTCAAATTAATAGCAGTGAAAAAAAGAAAATTGAAAACTTCAAAAGAATGAGCAACAAAGAAAATGACGCATAGTAAATTGTTTTGTTATTCAAAAATAATTCATTTCAATACAAACATAAAATATTAAAAATAAATAAATATGTCTTTTTTGTCGCAGTGAATAAAGCGGAAAAATAGCGCTATTCTTCGTATTTAGTGAATTATTTACATCCCAATTATGAATTGTATTTTAAAATATTATTATTCATTCAAAAGAGTGTTTCAAAAAAGAAATGAGCAATTCCAAATATTTATATTTCAATTTAAAATCTCAGTGTATTTCTGATTTAGATTTCTTATCAATTTATTGAGTAATAAATGTCTCTTATCAATTTAATGTTAAGTATTTACTTATCTTCCTGAAACGTTTACTTCGCTTTCATCGATAAGTCAGAAAAATTATGCATGCATATTTGATTATTGCAATGAAAAGAAAAGATTTATAGAAAACTTAAAAATATCTCTTGTATTGGTATACAAGAAGTATTTTAAGTTTATTTCTTTACTTCAATTTAAATACAATTTTAGCAAGTAATTGTAGTATAAACAGTTCTGAAGAAATTGTATAGTTATAAGATTTTGCAAGGATGTGCAAATTAGTCACAAAGTTTTCTGAAGCAATTGAAAATCTTTTGAATCTCTGCTACAGAATAATTAAATTTTAGGAATAAAATATGTGCATTCATCAGATGACATTTATGAAAAGCAGAAGCATTTGTTAAAAATTCTTTGTAAAGACCTCATCAATTGAAATGCAAGAAAAAAAACTTTAAATCGAAATGAACTTCTTTAATTCTAATCTGATATTTTTTTTTTTACAAATAAAAAAGGCTGAATTATTTGCCATAAATATTAAACATTAAATGAAATTGCTAAAATTTGTTCCATTTTACGAAAAATGTATGCATTTAAATGGTGCAACATTAAAAAAGAGAATATGCATGAAGCTATAGGACGCGTAACCAAGGTGACTACTTTTGGACCCATTTCTAGACACTTCTTTAGCCAATAAATCTTTCTAAATTTAAGCGAAATTGATTATTTAAAAGCTAAAATCGCTCCTTCTAAAAAGACATTAAAAAAAATGGTAAATATTAAAATTTGAGGATGAATGAAAAAAGGCCAAGATGATTAACCAAGTGAAAATATGTAGTTATCTTAAGTAATTATACCTAAGTATAAAATAACCGCCATATGCTAAAATGTACAAATAAACTTGGCAGCAAAACGTTCATTTGCTATTCACAACCAATAAGCAATGACTAAAGCTATTATTTATTTATTTATTTTTTTTCGATTTTGTAATTTTCTTTTTTCATTTAACTTTGTTTATTTCTCAATTACAAAACGAAGTTAATTGTGGTTAAATTGTTAAACATTTCTGACTAAATTGTATACTCTTTCGGATTGCTTTATGCGGAAGAGTAAATAAGATGTTGTCTTTTACAAATGACAATTGGGATTTTGGAAAGGATAGTAGTTTGGATTAGCTAAAATTAGCCAGAACAAGGGGGAAGAGTGAAATTAGGAAGGATTGAGATGAAGCATATTTTTGCTCTGTTGCATCTTTAATAAATTACGCTTATGAATGGAACAACTTTAACCTCTCAATCTCTCCTCTTCTTTTATTCTTGTCTTCCTTTGCATGAGCAAGTAAGCCTCTAAGCTTTGCAATCAACAAACTACTCTAAATTAGATTTATATGATCACAAAGCCAAATAAGCCTAATTTGAGCCTAGTTCCTACAATACAGTTGGTGGAATTTTAGGATGTATAGTTTTGCCGTTATTGGGACAACTAATACAATAATAAATAGATAATAATTTGGAATATCTGAAGGATTATATGAATGCGTTTGATATGTTTAAGGACTTTTTCATGACTTAATGAGGAAGAACTAACCGAAATAATCAATATTGATGGGTTATAAATAAAATATCACTGATAAAAAATGCCTAATAATGAACAAGGAGTAGATAAAATGTTAAGAAGGGCCTTAAAATATGATAAATTTGGATATTTGAATTTTTAAAATTGTATCTAGCTCATTTATTACTAAGCACAAGTAAATATTGAGGTAGGAATGAAGCAAAACTGTCTACTGATAAATGTTATTTTACAAGGAAGAAACTAATCTGAATATTGAAATCCGGAATGATAATTAATTGGGAGTGATTTCTTTTCTTAACTTCACGAAGATTTTATTTAATTCGATGAATTTGAGTGAGGATGATAAACAATATTTCTCTTTTGATGGAAGAAGATAACGTAAACACATTGAGATTGGATTATTCCCTGGATGGTTTCAGTTCATTTCTTTATAAAATTAAAAATTCCAAATGTAATAATTACTTATCATATTTGACATAAACCATAAACCAGGATATCGGATCAATGTTAATTTTCTCATCTTTTTCTCATCTTAAAAGTTTGAAATCCCATGGAAAAATTAAATAAAATATTCTACCTGAAGATCAGTTTCATGTGATCCATGGCATGAAAGTAAGATTATTTCGATAGCAACTATTCCTTGTGCTTTATTTTGAAAGTAAAAATAGCAACTATCGATTCAACTCTTCAAAGTTAAAATTTTCAAAATTAACGAAGACTTCAAAAAATTTGTGACAAACTATCAGTATTAGCCTTATCTTCTGTAATATGTAATGCAAAATGAAATATGCATAATGCAAGATCACTTTTCATTTCAATAACAGGGTGACAATGTATATGTTTCATTCGGGATGGAAAAAAAGCCTCAGAACAAAATGCTTGGCCTTTTTTGTGGCTTTAGCCTTGAATGAAATTATATTTCATTTATGCCAGCAGTTATTCCTAAATTTGCAAAACTTATCAGTCTGTTAAGTTATCCTTCCATAAATTTATATGTCTTAATGTTTGAATTTTAAATTTAGCAAGAATATTAAGTAATAAGACAGATCTGTTCGAATCCATATACCGTAGTCATATACTTACCTAATATAAGCTTTCAAATTCGAAAATAATAAAATTCATTAGTAGTAGTTTCCACGGTTAAGTTATACTTTCAGTTTTTCCTTGATTTTGATGCAGTTAACATAATTGATAACTTATAGCTGTCCTCATTAGACTCGAACTAAAAAAAGGTTGGTGAATGATTTTCCTAGTTGATGCCGAGATTTGTCATTAAAAAGTTCCTAAAGAATTAATTATTAGCAATTTCCCACGCAGGCAGTTACTTCATCTATAATAAGAGATTGAAAATTATTTTCCATCTTGTTGGAAATGTTGAAATGAAGCGACAATCAAATAGTTGTCCATTATGTCCGCACTTTTTTAATGTTAAAACCGTCCAATCGAATTTCGTATGCAGAATTTCCCGAGTTGAATTTCCAGCTATCCACCATGTCATCAGAAACTTGGCATATTATGTCATTTTCTCATCCAAATTCGAACTGAAAGATCTGTAAATGTGATTGAGATATCTGCAAATAGCTTGCCATTTCTCGGAATTACACTTTTTATGAAACATACTTCATTTCAAGATGTTTGAAAATTAGAACATTCGAAAGTGGAAATTCTGTTTCACTATAATAATTGCATTTCAACTCATTTTAGAATAGATTTTTATAAGTTTTTCAATTAACATTGAGTTTTCGACTTTTAAATTTTTAGTAGAATTAAAGAAATGATTGATTTGCAAAAGGACAGAAACTAATTTTATTTCGAAAAAATTATAGAAATCCTGAGATTACTCAGATAAAAATCAGAAATTGTACTCAAGTAAAGCAGTGCTCATAATGAAATCAGATCAGCAATTGCCGCTCTCTGGTAGCTGTCATGAAATCTTCGTTCTTTGATTGCTTCCCATGGGAAAAATAAACTTATTGTCTTAGACTATCTTATTATAAACATTAATCAAACATTCATAACTGATTGTCGGATCAGTTAAATCAAGAAATCCATTAATTATAACACATCTAGATCAGAAAACTGATTCTCTCATTGCTAAACCATACCAAATCATAGCCTATAATGTTCCTGTCTTTCATAATTTACAGTTTTTTGTTCGAGGAAAATTTTGATGGACTATAAAAAGAGAGATGTTGGATTTTTTTCTACATGTGAATTCATACAAATTTATGGCAAGGAAAACCAAAATATTTTAAGAACTAGCTTCTCTCTTATCGTCGAATTTCAAAGTCAAATTTCGAATGGAAAGTGAAAACTCACATTTAATTCTGCAATTTTTATTATATTCACAAACAATTCACGGCTGAGCATAAGAAAACCATACAATTTGTTTATTTTTACAGATAACTTTAGAAGTGGTCAACTAGTTTTACCTTTCGAGAATTTATTTATTTTACTGATTAGAATTTGTACATGGCTGAAAATTACATGAAATATGACAACAATAAAGCAAAAGTGTTACTCACTGTTGCTTGGTAGAGAATATTTACATTTTTTGGATGGCTTGAACTGACTACAAATGAAAAAAGTACAATGCTGTTTTTAACAGAAATAACATTTAGTCATTGATATGTAGTGACAGACACTGCAATATCGTATGTAATATGTGAGATTATAAAGTAGTTTCATTGCGCAGTACATCTGGTAAACAACTTTTCCCGTGGTTATCTGGAAAAAAAAACAAAAAATGAAAATATTGCAGGGACGAAGAAATATTATACAAATTCCTCTTAACTTCCATAAGAAATTAAGAAGAAAAAAAAAACTGAAGAACGGAATTGATGATATGAATAATCGATAAAAAGAGAACTGATCAAACGAAAGAACTATATGTGACTAAAATAAAAAAATAAATTGCTAATGTAGACCACGACAAAAACAATAAGTTCATTCTGGTTCCTTCTAAAACCTACTCATTGTATACTTTTGAAGACACAATAATATTCAATTTAATTTAAACAAAACATTTCTTCACTTCGTATGCATAATAAGTCGGTTGCAACGAAAATTGCATCATCTAAGCCACTTTATTATGTCAATACCTCTACCACTATTAAAAAATCCTACGTAAATCAATGCATAATAGTAATGCTTTTCTGATTCCTTAACAAGTTACATTTTTAAATTCAGATCAACTCTGCGCTACAATTCACTTTATCTTTATCTTTTTTAAAAAAAATATACCAAAATAAATGAACAAAATACCATAGTCAGAAAAAACTGTAGATGAAAGGGAGATGTCAGTATTAACAGCATCACAGGCAACTGTTACTGTTGGTTGGCTGCAGTAATAATGTGGCAACAGATCACGTTTTGGTGACGAACAAATACACAACACTTCCACGCAGTTATCATCAATATTTAGTTCTCGAAGTACACGAAGACGAATCTGAAATAGAAATAAAGAAAAGAAGGTGAAATTAAAAGAGGCATCAGAAGATTAAAGAGCAGAGAACTTAAGAAAATGTACTAGTTACATAATTAACCTGCTCAACGGCTAATTCAAGGTGGTGCGAACAACCACAGCAGGATATTTTCTTCAATAAATCATCTTCAGCTAGTTCCTTTACACGCTTTTCAATCTGAAATCTTGGGCTTTACATAGAAAACTACATGATCTGCACTTCAATATGCTCCATACTCCATTTAACTTCGACCGTATGGTCTTCCAAAACTTATATAAGCTTATTATATGTTTTAAGTAGCAAAATCCAATTATAGTTTCATTTTGACATGATGTAAACAAACTGAGAAAAATATCGAAGATCCTATGAGTGGATGTTTATATTGGTGCTTTACATGACCAAAAATAGAAGAATTTTAAAAAGCGGTGTACATAAAACATTAAACTTCTGGTAAATAAGGCAATCAGTTTCATACTCTTTTATTTTCATCAGTAAAACAGGAGAAATACAAAAAAGTCTCGAAGAGAGGTCAATAAAATCCGCAAATACCTTTAATTTTAAACTTTCGGAAATGATTTCTGGCGATAAATTATTGACAAAAAGTTGAAGTTGGTCTGCAGGCGAAGTTTTTTGCTGCAGTATGCATGATGTATTTTCCCCATTTTTATACAAACGTCTCAACTGTTTCCGAATCTCCTGCGAAAAACAGTATATAGGTGATACATAAAAAAAATAAAAGAAATGAATAAAAAGAGCATGTTTTATTAAAAGCAGAAAAATAATTAAAAGTAAAAAACACACTACATGTTAGAAAGTTGCAGCAATCATACGATAAAAATATATAGCAACAAACTATAATATATGGTAGTAGAAGTCGTGGTCCGGCAGCATGGCGGCGTGGTACACTATGGTCAAACCAATGTGCATCAGGATTCACATCAGGTGATCTGCTATCGGGGTAACGTTGGCCTAATAAATCCATGTGTGGTGATCTATCCAACAAACCTCGTTTATAAGCAGCATTCAAACTCTATAAGAATTGTAAAAAAGCTAAATAGATCCATTAACAACAGTATATAAATCATGAACAAAAAACAAAAATACTGAAATTGAAATAAAACGTTTGTTCCACCAATGACGAGTTATTACCTGGTGGAAAGGAGGGAGAATGTAATCGATTCTAACAAGAGGTAGTAAATTTGCCAAAATACTCTTCAGCTCTTCATCATTCAACTCAGAACGGCGGATACCTTTCCTACTAATGCTGTGGATGGTGTTGGCAATCAAATTTGGCTCTCGTTCCTCCATTCGTCGTACCAACTCATGCTCACCCCACCGTATAACTGCTTCCAGAATTTTCACTTCAGCACACTATAAATAGATCAAATATCAAGTGAACTTCCACAGCTGCCATATAACTTTTCTCTAATTTGTCACCAAAATTTCTGTTGTAAAAAGCAATACTGCAATCATACCAACATGCAGTCATACAATAAGCTTTACCATTTTGACTAACTTATCGCGTTTCACGACTACATAAGTAAAGGGTTAGTTTTGGCTGTTCGAATATATGCCTTAGTAATGTGTCTTAACAAACTAAGCTACCGCCACTACTAGATTACCAACTGATGAAGGAAACTGTTATATGTTATGAAAGAAACAAAGGAGATAAAGAAATAAAAAACAACTGAAAACCTGAACATAGTCGGACAGCAGACAATCCTTCAGTAAATCTTCTTCTAGCTCAAAAAGTAAATGTGAAGAACAGATACGAGAGAAATCAGAACGAAGAAATGCAATGCAATGACGTCGGACATAAGCAGAACCACCAGATTCGCATGCCCAATTCCACAGGCTTCCCACCGTTTCCATAGACATTTGTGCTACGATAATGTCTTCACAAGCTAAAAAAAAGCGACAGACAACTGCTTCTTTTATGACCTACTGATAAAGATAAAAAATTCAAGCTAATAAATACTACTGAAGGCATATGAAGCGTTGGAAATAAAGTGATGCGTAGTATTTCCTATTTGAAAGTTTCTTAATGCGAGTCGTTAATGAAATTAAAAAAACATCGTTCGCTAAAGATACACTCAAGTAATGCACCAACCGTGTATTAAATAAGGAAGATTAAGAAACTGTGCTATATGGAATATATCAATGGCATGACGAAGAGGTGCAAGGTGTCGTTGACCAGACGCGATTGCTTGCACTTCACTTAAGCTGCTCACTGATACTTGATATCCCTCTGGCATCTATAAATTTGATTATATCGATTTCAGAGTATATTACATATGGAAAATATGATGGATATCACAACAACCAAGTCGAACCTGCAAGTAATATTTCTATTGTAAAGAGAAATATTTCCGTACTTTATAAAAAAAGAAATATTCCAAAAGCTTGTAAAGTAATACCTGAAGCATTACGTACAGTTAAGATCATTTATTGCTTCTTAGTTTATTTAATGATAAACACTGATACCTTATTCAAATCCAATCGATCTGTGTAAATAGCATCCAAAATAATACGTGCATATGTGCGTGGAAAAAGATGTTCATTGATGACAATTTCTAACTCTTCACCGCATAAAATACGCTTCTCTATCACAGATCGCAAATAACTAGATCGTGCTGCAAGAACTGCTCCCGAACATTTCACCCGATAATCACGATCTTCACTATGATCCCCTTCTCCTAAAAATGCTGCAATCTATGCCCAAAGAACTGACAAATATTAATAATAAAGAATGCAAGAATTTAATTAAAATATTACTGTCTCCTGTTGTAAAAATCAAAGTACATTCGCCTTTCTGCGAATCCACTGCCATAAGATCACTGGAAAGCGACGAACCACAACCATACCTTGAAATCAAATAACTTTATAAATGCAAGTACAACAACCAATATTCAAAATTTCGCTTCTTATTATTCGGTATATCCATTATTTGTTATGCTAACCATCTATATGACAAAGTGTTCCTCAATCTCTATGAGAAGCTTTGATATTAATATTATTGGAAACGTGCAGTCTAGGAAAAAGAAAGACTGAATTTAACCATACTCAGCAAGTTATGGTATCTCGGTGATCACAAACACCATATAAAAATTCAAGCTCTTTTGATGAAATAGCTTTATAATTAAAAAAAATTCAGCTAGCTAACTTGTTTGAAATAAAACCTTTGTAAAATGGCATTAAACGACTGTCGATCGAAATCACGTAATGATTTATCGTATTCACCAGAATAAATATAATACAACATTGCTTGAAATGTTTCTGATGATATGTCATTATCTATGAACAGAATATCCAACTTTGTATTATCCGACTGCTGTGTAACCAATGAATCCCAGAAATCGGAGAAATAACGACAACGTGCTCGAAGTATAAAGGAATGCGCAGCATAACGGGATCCCTAGAAGTGATGGAAGTTGATTCCTATTCCCATAAACAAAATGAATCGAAAAAATTTTCTATGTCAATAGCACATGCACAATATGTTTAGAAAATGACCTATCTCTCTTTTCAAACTACAATAAAATAAAAAGAGGCAATTTTGTTGAGAGACCCATTTCGAGACAATGATGATAGCTGAAGGACAAAAGAATGAGTAAGAATAAACTCTCTACCACTATTTATTTCTCCATTTGTAGATAACATAAGATTCTTATTCTACAGATCCTCAGAACCAATAAAAAAACAGGGAAGAAACAATGCTTCTCTAACACTTATTGTTCAAAAGTTCCTTAAATTAAATGATTACTCCTTTCAACTGCTTTAAACTCCAATAATATAGCTAGAATTTATTAAAAAACTCGGAAATCAGAAAGTAATTGTCGAAGAACGAATTTCAAAAGAAATGAAAACAGAAGTTTTTTGGACAGAAATTGCTGTCTTCAGAATTATTATTGAAAATCGAAATCACAATTACCTTATGTATAACAAAGCAATCAGAAACTACTTCATTTTTCCATGCACTGAGCAGATCTGTTGCTAGAACGGATGTGCTAGGTCGTGCTTCTTCAGCCATCGAAATCAATTCCCGCACCCCGCAGGCACTTTCCATTTCTGTTAATAGAGCAACAAGTTCAGTACTTGACCAATGACTGATAAGATCACAAAAAGCACGCTGATCTTCCCGTGATATTTGTCGGTACTGAAATGAAAATGAGCAAATATCCGAATTATTCTCTCGATGAAACTGTGAGTGATGAACGAAACAAACAACTGCTTAACTTTTTAACTCATATAAACTGTCATGAACAACTTTTCACTTTAGTAGCTTAAAAAACAATCTGACCAAAATGGTAAATTCTACGAACAATTCTGATGAAGAAATCGAATTACCTTTCGTCGCCAGCGGAAATTTGCCAACTTCTCGGTGAAGCATTTGTTGTGCATAAGAGATGTTAAACGACTACGCCGAACATTATCACCTTTACGTGTGGAAGTCGGTGCAATCCAATCAGGTCTGGATTCTTTCCGGACACTGCTATTCAATGCACCCATTAATTTCTCACTAACATCTTTTCTGAAATCAAAAGAAACTGTTTTATGTTTCATCCGAGGATGATACAAGAAAACTCGCTGCTTCATCCAAATCTCAATCACTTCTATATCCTAATTTGAGACATCTAATCTAATCAGGAACGATCAAGACCAGTCATAAAATGAGCCAAGAATTATCATCAATCAACATCCATCCTCATAAATGAAATCATCGCAAACAACAAATCATTAAGAGTCGCGAACTGACCCCAGACCAATCACTAATCCTTGGCTTTATAATTCGTAATCATTTTGACCTTTCGTTTTGTCCATTCTCACAATATCGGTCATTTCATTAATTACCATCCTTTTAAATCATATTATCTTCTTTACAAACTATCATACTAGCCTTATATCTTCTCTATGACCTGTATTTAATCCAAAATATAAGACTCATTATGATTATTTTCGTTGTAATCTATCAGATGCTTGTTAGATTTCAATTTCGAATAATTTTTACCAAATTTTACTTTTATGAGATGAAGAAGATCATTAATCTGTAATGATGAGAAGATCGAAGGAATGAATCCATTAATGATTTAGACATTTGAATTTTTTTTTCAAAAAAGATGATTTGCTTGTTGATTGAGTTCGAGATTTCATTTTTATGACCAACTGTCCTGAATGCATTTCTTTGGAGAGTAAACCGGAATAGTTCTTCTTCTCTGCTAGCTTTACAAAGGAAGTTTGTATAAGATTTAATCGTGAGATTCTGATCAATCAAACTTCAAAATTTCTTCCAGTAATCCCAATTCTCTTCTGAGTTCGATGATTCAATTGCATTTAAGGAAATGAAAAGAAGATTCCTAAAAGAAATGTAAAGAATCTACTTAATTCTATGCTTTTTCATTCGATTTTTGCTCATACTCAAAAGATTCGGAAAACATTTATCAAAGAAAATATGAATCACCAAGAAATATGTAAACAAAATTTCACAGTATTCGGATACAGCAAGAAGGGTGCAAGAATTACTACTCTCAATCTTCCTTACTGTTCTTCTTATTCTTCTTATTGTACTTGCATCTTCCTTATTGTATCCGTATTCTTTACACATACATACACACATATAACATTTTCATTTCGCTTATTGTTAATTGTACTGATATTTACTTATCGTACCCATACTTTTTCTTCATTTCATATCTTCTTTCCTTTTTCATCTTTCTTTATAGTTTCTCAATGAGCGCAGTTTTTTCTAACAAAAACTTATCAGTTATTATTTATAATGATTGGAATGATAAGAAAGAGATATGATAAAAGGAAAAAGCGACATTTAATGGAATTTGACAAAAACATTGGAGACGATGGTATATTGCGCCGCCATCAATAAATCATTTAGCGTTTTGATTTAGTTGCTGTTGTTATTTTCTTCATCCCTTACTCATCTATGCGATATCTCTTTCATTCTCATTTTTCTATTACAACAAAATAAAATTGGTTCAATAAATCTGGTAATCGTTGGAAAGTTTGTTCACATTTTCTCCAACTTTTTCTGCAAACTTACCACAGTTCATTTCTATTTGTCTGACTAGATTAACCATTCAGAATTGATGAAGAAATGTGATAGGTATTTTTTGCTGTTTGATAAACAACACAATTTGTGCTACTTCATCACACCATTTGATAGATGATGAGTAGTTTTTATTCGGTTAATGATATGTGAAGATCACTAAAGAAAACTCGTTGTTTGGTGAATTTTTCTCTCCGAATTTCAAATTTTCACTTAATTTTCCTTTTTATCCCTTAAATCGATTGAAAATGGATGCTTAAAATAAACCTATCATATAGAATTAATCAACAATATATTCTCCTTTGATATTCGTAGAGAAAGTAGAAAGGCCTCAAAAGGCTACTATTGAAAGAAGGAATATTTTAATTACACTTCAAGTCAGAAGGAAAAATCATTTCAAAAAGTATTAAGTGGCAGATTTTCAGGACAGCAGCATGCATCATCGACTTTCTCGAAAATTTTTGCGTCTGTCTGCAAGTTGCTAATGAATCATCAAATTACAATATAAAAATATTGGAAAATGAGCCTCTTCTCATGCCGTCTGGTGTAAACTATTCATTGTGCTGTAAAATTTTTCAGTGTTTCATAAAATTGCTTAAATATCAAAATTTTCACTTTGTCACTTTCTTCATTCTGCTTCGACTTAGATGAATGTTCATCTATCTGTTTTACTATAACTTCTGCTGAATCACTTAAAATTGAAAAAACCTTTAGCAATTTGATGCTTAGAATGAACTTTCTCATTCACTCATCATGAAAAGTTTGCTAAAAGTATCTTTTGGAACAGCTAAATAGATTCATATTATGTAAGAATTTACTACTATTTTGATTATTTGTTTTTTCTATGATCTAGCATATCGATACCCCTCTTGTTACCTTGATTTTCAATTTCTCTCGGGAAAATGACACTTTTTTTTTTCTGGGATTTTTTGATATATGGAAAACAACATGATGGAGTGTTACTGACTTTTTGTGTTTAGCAACAAGCAATATTATATGTTGTTGATTGTCCGATGCGTCGTTACAGCCTTAAAAATCCATCTCTTTTTTGCTTCCAGTACTGAAAACTAATATGCTTGTAATTAATTAGGGATGTGATTGATATCAGTACAAATATGGAATAAGAAATGGGAACAGCGATCGGAAGAGAGAGGATTGTGAGGGTTCTCAAAGTCTTTGATCGATATTCATTTGTTAAAATAGAATTGTTTTAAGTCTTTTTCTGATCTTTTGTCAGCCCTATTGTCAAATAGATGGAATGCAATTCATTCAATTTAAAATCTTTTGGAAGAGAAGAGGTCAATCGATTGAAGTTTTCCTTTTTTTTTTTTTTACAAAATCCTAGGAAAATGATTATCATTTATATTGGTATTGGATTTTTCAATGTAAATCTCTGGATGGCTTAAAATAAAGATTCTACATGTGGTGTTGATTTAGGTATCACCTGATGATATCGGTGAAACGTAAATGAGAATGCTGAAATTTCAGCAGATCTATGACACTAATTATCCTAAAATCAATCGAAATCAATCGGTGAACAAATAATTTCAATCTTTACACGAACCTTCAAGATACTCTATCATTGCTTGATATGGTTTGAGATGGTTACTTAATATTGCGATATGTCATACTTGTGTGTTTTTTTTTTTTTTCATCTATTTTATACATAAATTTTATACGTAAAAAAGTAGGAGAATAACTGAGATGCTACTGTTGAAATTCTCAAAAATAAATGAAATTGTTAATTAGCAAAAATGAAAGAAAAATATTAATGGCCTATCTTAAGAACAAACTTCCATTAATGAATTATAACATATCCCAATATTTGTTCCCCTTTTTCTCATCCTTAATTCAACTCTTTTCTAAATCATTTCATCCCTCACTTTCCGCTCCAATATGACACATTTCATTAGAATGATTCATTGTTTTACATATCGATGTGTATCCATCCATCCATCGCATTTCGCTCCTTTTAAAAGATATGAAAGTGCAACCAGTTCATGAGCATTCCACTAATTTCTATTCGTTAAATAAAATTAACAAACGCTATCGATGGGTGTACAGACACTAACACACACACACACATATATGGATATCCGCCATGTATCGGTTGGTTAGTTAGTCCATAAATGTCTGTGAATTGTTGTATCAAGAAGACCTTAATAGTAACCAATCTAATTTGATAATCCTATTTTTAATTAGGCATAAGGTAGGACGAGTTAGATTGTTATTGCCTTTTTTGAATTAGTGTCGTAGTTTTGAAAGATCGGATATTGAGATTTGGAAATTGCGATTTTCCGATAAGAAACTATTTCACAAATGTAAATCCCTCTTTTATGTTTAAAATTGTAAATTTGTGAAAAGGAAATAAATCATGTAATAATCCAATTTTAAATGTCACTTTCGTCGCAATTCTTCCGGAAATTTTTTTGCAATTCTTCCGGAAATTTTTTTTACTTTGTTACTTTCATCACAATTCTTTCGGAAATTTTTTTGCATTTCTTCCGGAAATTTTTTTTACTTTGTTACTTTCATCGCAATTCTTTCGGAAATTTTTCTTTTCGTTAATTGAAATAAACTGACAACAATGACAGAAATTCTTTGCCTGCACACGTTTCATTTGTTTTTAGTTTGAAGCATAAGTTCGATCAGTCACAATTTTTCTAACTTTCCAGCAAGTAATCATATTCCTGTAAAGCAATTTCTTACCTTTTTTCTCTTTCTTTTATTTCTTAAGATTTATTTGCAATTAATTTCAATAGTTTTTTTTCAACTTTTCATGTGGTAGATGAAAAATGAAAAAAAAAAAAAATGAGTGTCTGTTTACTACGTGAATTCATATCTTGCCAATAAGCTATCTCTCTTTAGTTTCTTCAGTTTTCAACATTGAAATGTTGGATAGCATTGAAGCGTGGTGGAACATAAATTATGGATGATTAAATAAGCTCATAATGTTTAGACGAAATAAGCTACGTAAATATTATCATTGTCAGATGATAACTTCGAGGTTGAAAGCTCAAATTGGCTATGTTTGCTATTCAGTTAGCAATCAAGCCGTTGTTTATGTTAAATGTCACTTTTGATATGTGCAAAATGGATGAGAAGTAAATTACTGAGCTAAATAACTTAACGTAATAATTTCCTAATCCATTTTCCTTTTGAAAATTCTTGAAATGACATAGAATAATTCGCTGTAAAAAGTATTTATAGCTATCATTGTTATCCATATAATTATTTTTGTTGTCATTATCATCCCTATCATAATTATCTTTATCAATATCTTTGTTATCATGATCATTTTTGTCATTGTTGATTTTGTTTGTAGCAGTGATTAGTGTGAAGAAAATGTGGAAATAGAAAGGCGTAACTAGTTTTTTTTTTTTTTTTTTTTTTTTTTTTTTGTGAATAAATTCTAGTCCATATATACTTATAAATACATAGAGAGGAGAAATGTATGTATATATTGTCTACTTCAAACGTATTTTTGTTCATTTATATTAGTTGTTTCTTCAAAAATGTTGTTTGTCGAGGTTTTCAACAACGATATATGTGCATATCATAGCGACATGTTACTTTAGTAGTAATAGTAGTAGTAATAATAGGAGTTGTAGTTGTTGATGATAATTGCTTTAAATGAGAGCGGACAACAGGTAGAAAGTTTTGCAGAATACAATTAATGAGAGCTTTCACAGCTAATTAGTTCATTCAGATAATTAGTGTGGAATTTTATTAATTCATTGCAATAATTAGTATGGAAAATGTTAATATTCATTCAGATGATTAGTTTGTAAAAAAAAAAAAAAAAACAATTTGCAACGATGGCATGAATTTCATTCAAATTATATGAAAATTTATTTCAAAGTAGGCTGGTTAAAAAGAAATGATGACAGTTTTATTTCATTAGTACATTTCTTTTCCGTTCTCTAATTTCTAACTGTTAATAATATATTTCAAGGGAATAAGAACAAGAATTAGATTATAGTTTCTGGTTTTCATCTATAACAATTCATTTCAATATATATTTTCAGAGATGGAAAATGTATATAGTCAGTTTTTTTGCACAAATAGTATAATTATTAACAATTCATACTTCAAAATTTTTAAAACCTTTTTTTTTTTTTTTTTTTTCATCATATGTAGATTTTTGATTATTGAAATTGTAATCAAGTGAAGATTGTAATAAAGCACTAAAAATGAATGGTTAACTCTAGCAAGGTAAACATGTTGTGTAAACAATAGGAATTTATCAATAATCAGCTGAAACTATTAATAATCAAGAAAAGAATAATGTTGCATAGGTAGATGTTAATCATGTTGTCATTATTAATCATTTGTATGAAACAAATATGTTCATTTGAAGTTAAATATTAACGAGTTTTAAATGAAATAGGATGGGAAGATTTTTTTTTTTTATTCCATTTTTTTTTTTTTTTTTTTCTTCTCTTTCTAATGATTATTGGTGTTATTATAACAAAGCTGTTGTTGTCTACGGATTGTACGAAATTTGCGCCCATTTCAAACATTCCAGACGATCAGACAGTAACGAAGGAGGACGAACCATTCGAAATTTTTTCTTTTATTCCCCGTGAAACTAGTTGGAAAATCTTTTTTTTTCCATTCAATCTCTCCTCTTCTTCCTCCATATGTGATACATTTGTTCCAGTATGGTAGGGTATATGTATGTATGTATTGGTAAAGCAAATTGGTGAGCTGATTTCATCAATTTTGAAATTTATCATTTTTCTTTTTTCTTTTTTTTTTTTCATTGAGTTTGAAAAGCTAAGAAAAGCTAGACATACATGTATATTAATTTAAGCCGGTTTGTTTTTCTTGATATTAATAAAGTTTATTGTCAGCTCTTTTCATTTTGATATTTTACACGAACATTGGCTTCTAATTTTTTTTTTTTTGCTGAATAACTATGAAGTTAATCTGATTTAAATTGCTGAAATTTTTGAAACCAAAATAATTCATTGATAAATAGGGCATTTATTCTCTCTTCGCTGTCATCATATTTCCTGATGTTATGTAGAATATTTTTTTGCCACCTGTTTATGAATTTTTAATATAAGTTCCAGAATACGCAGATCGGTGATGCTTCTTGATTTTGCTAGCTCAATCCTAAAATTTATTTCCAGCTGTTGCAACAAAACCAGGCATATTTTGTTCATTGAATGGGATAGAAATTGTTGGTGGACTTTTTTATTTCTTTAAAAAAAGTGGAAGCTAACCTAACCGTTTTGTGCAATAACAAAGTACATACAGCTTTTAAATATTTGAATACTGATGATTTGCAATTTGCTAAACACTTTATATTGAAATATATCGAGATATTGCTATAACATGATATAAATGTGACGTGGTTTTCACTTATCGTAATGTGTATTTATTCGGATAGAAACGTATGGTCTTATGCAGGATATAAATAAACAGTGGTAGAATAATCTGTATTATTAAGAAAACTCGGGAAATTTTGTTGTATTCTTTAGCTTTTGTTCTTTCCGACTTTTCTCAATTTACTGCTTTTCATTTTCGACATATATTGTTCTGTAATTTTCAAATTATTGCCTATCTCTTTTTAATATCCATTCTTTCCAGTTTTTATGTAGTCTTGTTGACATTTCCGCACATTTTATCACGTATATTTTATATATAAGCAAGAGATATTTAGCTATTTTTAGTGGGGGAAATTCTCATATCAGGCCAAACCCGACTTGAGTATTTCTTTTTCGTCTGTATTTTACAATGATATTTCTATATATTTTGATCACTTGATGGATTGAGGGTAGATAATACGACAGCTGCATTTGGTCTTTTTTTATCTAACGTTCAGCGATACTGTTCCCTGAAAAATGGACTGTCTCTGAATGATTTTGATGCTCATAATAATAATTCTATCCCATGACTTTTGCTCTCGAAAACAAAATGATAGCATATGATATCTTTGGAATCAGTAAATTATCCGAAGAATCTATGGTTCTGCTTCTCATTGAGTTTTTTTTGATATTCGCAGTTGTATAATTTTGTTAATCAATTAATGTTCTTATTGATTTCGTCACGGGCGCAATGTTCAAATTGATTCCTTGTATGGCGAACATTTATCTATCGACTTTTTATCAGCATGTTGTAATGGATGGCTCTGTTGAATGTGTACTTTGTCCCTAAAATTTTCAAATCTAATGGAACATTTGTAATTTCTATTTAATAATTCATGTTTTACCATAACTATCCAATGTGTTGCACAATGTTTCTCCTTCTCTTTCAGATAGCTTCAGTGAATGTTACAGACGGGAAGTGTCAATTTTCCAAAAGAGATATAATTCGTTCTACAATGAGATAAAAATTGTGTGAATTCACGAACTCTTAGAAATTGAATTAGGACAGTTGCTCATCTTGATTTGTCCAGTATACTCTTTGCTTTTCTCTCATTTTATCATTAAAAGAAGAATTTTAGAGTTTTAGTTTTAATCATTTCATTTGATATCTCCATAGGAAATATGAATCTTTGAGTTCAGGAAAGTAGAAAGGTGACAAAGGTTTATTGCATTGGATAATTCGTAGGGACATTGCTGCAGTTTTGTTTTTCACTCAGTGGAAATTCATAATTCAGTTTATTAAGTTCGCTTGATCCATTACTGATTTCTTGAACTTTACTTTACTTCTCCCTTCAAAATTTTCTTCTGAAATTTCGATCATTTACTTGCGATAGATTAGGAAAATTTAGCCTAATTTTGTTGAGATTTGGTTTTCACAGTATTGTAGATTTTCATCTCTTTTTAATGGACAGAGACATCGTCACTTTTCCCCTTTATACTTTCTTATTCACATCAAGGCCAAATAATTTCTACCCAACACATAATAATTCCTGGTCATATGTTGACGATCGACAGAAACAAACATAAACGACCTATATGGCCAAGGGATCACATGAATCCACTTCCATATAAACATAGTGCTGTTTATGTATAATTTTAAATTGTGACACAAATGACCATTTAATAAATTTAATTGATGTTACGCGCTTTCAAAATTTAAGTCCCATTAGTAAGGTAGGAGAAAACCAGCCGATAATGAGAATATCATTAGGCTTCAAAATGATTTATGGAACAAACTACTCAGTTTCATAGTAGTTGATTGTCTGGCAAACTCGAATCCTTCCAGTTGGAATGCAGTAATTCAGATGCTTCCTACACTGTCGAACAGGATTGATGCGCTGTAGGGAACGATAAAGTTTGATGAATTTAACGATCAGGAATAGTGGGAGAAGATACGATAATATCGTTCCTATCAGCGATAGTCATGCTGTTGGGCTAACAATCTCACAGTGATATGGCTCACAGTCTTCAAGTTAAGCAATAGACCTGGACTCTGTCCGGAATATATTGATAGTCAAGTTGTGAACAGCTGTATTGCAAGTAATGAGCCATAGCCAAAAATTCTGAATTTTATAATAGTTGCTCAGTCGATCTTGCTAAACTGATTTTTTATGGCTTAAAAGTTGTAGAATGTTTTGGTCTATTTGTATTTTAAGCTCCGTTGGAAATGCAGTTTATAGTTCATAGGCTAATTATTTCCACCCGTTAAAACATTTTCTTGAGAGCATTTCACATTCTTTACGTATTTTTTTCTGGGCGAAACTGAGAAGTTTTATGAACGTTTGGGAATTATCCAAAATAAAATTTTGGATAATTCCCAAACGTTTTATGTTAACAAAAATTTTATGTTAAATTAATGGTGTAAAAGATAATATTTTAAGAAACAAAAGGTTAGACGTAATAGGGAAGAGTTGTTATGCTAAATAATTCAAAACAAAAAGAGTGAAAAAAATTAATAAATATCAACTAAATCATCGATAGCGTGGGATTTTTGCATAGCTACAGAAAAAATTCAGAATGATTATTTTTGTATTGTTTGAATTTGTTGTTGTATTTCTGCCTCGGGCCTTAAATTTTTCCATGAACTTATTGATATCTTACTGGTCTTTGGTGAGAGACAAGAAAGAAAAGGATAGATTTACATAATGATTGCCAAGATTATTTCATCTTGTAGTTCCTTTCTTTCATTTCATATGAGGTGAACTACATATCACCATACATGCTGAGATAGTTTAGGCTATTTTGATCTGATGGATTTGTCCATAGGCCAGGAAAAGAAAGCAATTGGGGATGGGCCTAGCTTCTCTATGCGTTGTCCCGGAAGAGTGAGACTAAAGTATAATAAGGAAATATTTGCTGAACACACAAAAATATACGCCCTATCAACAGCATCAGTGACGAAGAGAATTGTTCAACAAATGTCAGTAAGTAAAATGAAATACTTTGATTGCGACTCGTCTGCTTTTCATGGCTACAAGAAATATTGTTTTTGTAAGCTTTGTCGCTCAACGTAACACTATTTGATCGATCTATCGATTACTAGACATGTGAGCATTCGATAATTTTCATTGAGCTCATCCGTCATTTGCAAAATTAATGAGCAACAGCTTATCATCTGCAAAACGATTAAATGGTCTGACCTCCATAGTGGTCATAGAGGCAAATGTACCATCTTTCTTCAAAAATCAAGGTTTGATGGAATTTTTCCCAATATAATTGTATTTTTTTTTGTCATTTTATGTCACTCAAATAATTAATTTCATTTACAACGAATGGCCTTCCTGCTGGGGAGAGCAAACTTTTGTTTCTACTAATTTCGTCAACAGTACAAGATATTAATAACTTTTAGTGGGAAAGTCAGTGATGTTATGAGTTGTTCTTGTTTGTCCACTTCTCCGTCGATCTGTCCTTTTCCGCCCATTCTTCTGTTCATATTTCTCCACTCTTTTATTACTACTACCAGCCAGTATTGCTGATACCATTAGATATTTGATTTCTTTTTTTCATTGAATAAAAGAACAAGTATTTTTACATTTCAAATATCACCTCTTAAAGTAATTTTTATTTGAAATTTCTGCAGCTGATTCGTTTTTTTTTTTATAAGTGTATTATAACCCTATGTGCAGGATAGGATTGGATGATGATGATAGGGCGTCTTTGTGCATGTTAGAAAAGGAGAAGAGAAAGCAGTATTGTTAGTGACGTTATTTGCGCCTTGTGGCACTCACTTCATGATTGTTGTATATCATTAAGTTAGTTATCTTCCTCATTTTTGCAAACAGGTTGTGAAAAACCTCCTTTACATTACATCAATTTGATGTTTACACTTATATCTCTCGAATAGTTGGTGGATGAATGGATGGTGCAAGAATTTGAGGTTCTTCCCTCATTCATATCAGCAAGTCCCCAAAACTTTGGATTGGTTAGTGTATCTGTAAGTTATGGTATGAATTCTCATTTTTTTTTAAACAGCGATGACTACTTGCTTGTCAAAATCTACTGATCTTGATACATTATGCACAGTTTCATTGTTCATCCGATAATTTTCAACGAGCTCATCTGTTACTTGCAAAAGGTCAGACGAACTGACCTCTACCTGGTCATACAGGCAGTGTATGTTTTAAATGCATTTTCTTTTTCTCTAGGCATAATATACTACTTTATGCAACAATTTCATTGTTTACTTCAAAGCGATAGGTTCTTCTGAATTCGTGATTGTAAAGAGAAATGATATTTCAGCACAAAGTAACAATAATTTTGATTGGTTTTCTTTCTTACTGCATAACTGGGGATCGTTCGCGTCGCTTTTTGTAGTACACTATACGATAAGATTCGTTTCCCGAGCAAAACAAACCGGATTAATTCAGGAGAAAGAACAAGTGTGAATAAGCGATAGGCGAAAAAGGTAAAGTTGTAGAATTGGAGAGAGAAAAATCGACATCAATGGCTGGGATAGGATCACCGCATAATTCATCCCCTGCTAGTAGTAGTTTGGAAGTGCTACGGATGCAGATGGATACCGATTCAATGGCTCGTCAGTCAGCTATGATGATTAAGCTTACCGATGAAAGCATTGCCGCCCTTAAAGTAGCTCAAAAAACTCGACAACCAGTACGGCTAAAAATTGATAGACAGGTTTGTCATTTATGCCTTCCATTATTAAAATGACGTTACATTTGGCAAACATGTTTTGTCTTTAATTTCAATATTGGCGTAAAAATTTTCCATGCAAAATAACTTCAACGAGGAGAAAATATTCCACTTTTTGGAAGTATGTCATCAGAAGATCAAGGCTTTTTGGTTGTGATGCGGGAATTGATCAATCAAAAGATCCGGACGACTCGGCAGAACTCGTACCGTTCCTTATGGTGACTGCAAATTTCTATAAAGGGAATGTCAACGACCTAACTGATGACTCGTATTCTTAAATGATCATTCATTTGTTTAAGGAATTCGGAGGGATCTAAGGGAAAAGAGTTCTGCTCCACATTTTTTCACCCTCCTCAATATCCGATCTACTCTGATGGTTCAACAATCGCTTGAAAATTATGATATAGAGTTGTAGATATATTTTGCTATATGTTATGGGAGCAATACTTTATCCTTCTAAACCTCCTAGATTGATACTTATGATATCCGAAGTGCAATCTTCTGTTTTCCATTCTTGCTATCCTAATGTTTTATGAAATATTACATCTTTTTTATTCAGCTGCCATAATATTAGAATTTCATCCTGTTCCTTATTTTAATTAGAAAATCTTCGGGGAGAATGAGAAGCTGTAGAAATAAAATTTGCATTTGTAAAACTTTTTCTTCTTTAATAGATTCTTGTTCCACGTTTCGTCAGTTACTGATGTGAATTGGTGTTAAATCAATTCTAAATCTCAATTTTGTCTTAAAATCATGAGAAAAATGTAAAGTTGTTTAAATAAAAAAGGTTTTTCATGATGTTTTAAGTTTATTCGTACTACAGGGAGGTGCTATTGAAATTGGTTGCAGTGGACAGGTAATCAAATTTCGTTTCGTTATCCAGGAAGTACCAGGTGCACCAGCTGATGCTGTTTCCTATGATTGCCAAAAGAGGTACCGAACCGTGGCTACTTTTCACTCCAAAATACAGGCGAGAGAACATTTCTTTTTCTCTCTTAGATCTTCTATACTTTTCCATTCTTTTCTGGGATTTTTCAGTAATATTCGATGATATATTACCCCCTGTTAAATGTAAATATTTTTGGGATATTCTGACGACAATGATGCATTTCCAGGTGCAAACTACCGCAAAGGCGCTTGCGGAAACACGCGATAAACTTATCGAGGAAGAGAAAAAGAAACAAATGAAGGATTCATCAAGGTCACTTTTGTCATTAAATATTTTATTAAGTGAAGAAATATGGAATAACACTGTTTCCTTTGAAAACTAACTGAAATAATTTAATCTGAACAGCAACTTTTAGTAATAGGATAGCTTATATTCACACTTGAACTACGGTCTGTAAAATAATAAGGTATCTTTATACAATGAATTAGGTGGGTTCTTTAAGATTTGGTTAAATTTGTAACACTTTTTTTTTCAGACATAAACGTGAGCAACGTTCAGTAACTGTGAAGCGTGCAACGAACCCGTTGGCAATCGGCGCTCAACGTCCAAGTTCATCATCCTCTGCTCGATCTCATTATTCCGATTCTTCAAGCAAAAGTGCTGCATCCAAAGTAAAAATTAGATAATTTACAAATTCATCCTTTGTCAAGAGTGCTTTGGTAGCAACCATGAAGTTTGGAATCACTTACATTATAAAGAATTGACGGAGATTGCTTTCAGGGAGGAAAACAGAATTGGGTTATAGGTCATAGTCCCAGTAGTTTTAGCAATCAGATGTTTTTTGTTAAACCATAGTTTTTGCTGATTCCAAAAATGGATTTTTCACTGATGATTCCTGAATGATCCTGGCATTACTAGGTATTGTAATTAGTTAAAAATGAAGTTTACGATATCTTAATGAAGAATATAAACAATTTTTCTTCACATATGCGTTTTTCAATTAGCGATAAAGGAATGTTTAGAGTGTGGGTAACCAACAACAACAGGTCTCTTCGAATGCGTCAGTTGGTATGTCCCCATTTCGAAATATATCCGTCTCGTTTTTCTTTTAGCACTTTTTTCAATTTTAAATGTTTGCTCAAAGTTCTTCTGTTCAATATTTGAAGGAACGATGATTCACCAATTTATTCAATTAACTAATATTAAGAAGGCCTAGAAATTGACTGCATGATGAATTTATGGGTAACGCTTCCTTCTGGTAAATACTTGCTGTTAGTATGTCTAACTTTACCTAACCTAATATACCTATTGAAGCTGGTGCACGATCGTTTGTCCGCGCAGAACTTTCAAGGCGACCATTGAGGAAACGTGTTATACATTTGGTTATTCTTGGACGATTTTCTTCGGCAAATGAAATTATTACTCAAATACGGAAGGATTCGTTGAGTGAAGAGATTGCTCAAGAAGATGCTGATCGAGTGCAGGAAATTATCGATGAAGTAATTTGTTATATTATAGTATGGCTCATTTATTTGGCGTATTTAGTTGATGTATCTCAAGAGAGGCTTTTTGGATTTCGATCTATCTTTTTAGAGAGAAAAGATATGGAGATGTCCTCTTCCAGTAGATGGCTAACAAACATATTTCTTTAGGCTGGTAAGCTACTTAGAGGTACCGTGATAAATCTGGTCCAGTCTGAGTAGCAAAAAAGAAGTGTCCTTGAACACATTACTTTCTTGATATTAAATATTCTTTAAATTTATTTTTTGTGCCGCATTTATTTTGACTAATTGGTCGACAGGTGCATCGTTGTTTTAGGATGCCTCAGCAGGGCGATAATACAAAGTGGATAGATCTAAGACATTTAAAGAGTTCTGATTTCGATAAAATTGAGCTCTTTAAAATTAATTTGAATTTGAATTTGTTTGTCTCAGATTTAATGATTTGGTAGAATTTTTGAATAGAATTCCTGCAGTCCACAACATAAAATTTATTTCCCAATTCTATGCTTATGAGGACATCAGTCATTCTTACTGACCACTCAAGTTTTTCCCAAAATTCTAGAGCTTTTTTTGGTTGAATGCCTGAATTATATTTCACACACATAAAGTCAAAATGATTAATTTATAATCAGTGTTAGATTTCTGGGACTTCTGCTATTTGTAGTTGTAATTCATCTCTTAGTGGTGACACAACTCTAGCAGTTCCAATATAACTCGACCTTGGCCTCCTAGAAACAAACTGTGACAATGATTTAATCATTTTACCCTTTCTGCTATTAGACTTTCGATGACCAAGTATGAAAACGACTTCTGTGAAACCTGGCTGATTCTGCCTTTCAGAAGTCACTTATAGGAAAGAAGAAAGAGGAACTAATGTGTTGGAGCACTGAAAGTAAACATTGGGTGAGGATTAGTATGTAAAATATAAATAAAATATAACTTCTTCTATATTTCAGATTGGAGAACTGAATCGTGAAACTGGTCGACTGCAACTCAAGCAAGCATTCTATAATGAGGTTCTTTTTTTTCCTACAGATATTTTTAAAATAAAGTGACAGTGGCTATATTATGAGGAATTCAAAAGAGACGCTGTGCTTTGCTTTACTGAAGTTGATCTTGTTAGTGCTGAAAATTTTTCAAATATAGAATATTTAATTTAATTTTGCTACTTTTTTACAGGTGGATGCACGTTGGCCGGGTTTTAGTTCAGATGAAAAGAGTTATGTAAGGAAGATTTTATCTGGTAGTATGGGTAATAATATCTCAAATTTCGCACCGGTACGAAAGTCGAGAATTGTTCCCATGGTGGCCCCTGGATCAGGAATATTGCTTAATAATGCAGCTCCATCAACGGATGGTTTGTTCTTTCTTCATTTTCCAAAGGAAATTTTCCACTTCTTTTCTGGTTTATTTACTTTTTATTTGTTTATATGATTATTTGTTATTAATTTGTTCATTTGGTTATGCGTGAGAACTTTTGCATCAAAAAATTTGCCAGTTTAATAGAATAAATAGCATGAAAACGGGAAAAAGTGAAGGAAATGACTAATTTAAAGATGTTTAAAATAACACCTGCTTTATTTTTGCATCGATTTTTTACTGCGAATGATTTCAATGTGGAAAAATTTTGGGAAATTAAAGTTGAATATTTGTAAGATGTAGCGAAAAATTAAGCTTTATCGTTATTCAAGTCTCTTAATCTAACGAAATCTTTTTGTTCAACATCAATCTTTTTGTTATCTTTTTGTTTAACATCAAGAAGGCTGAATTTTTCAAAAACTTTGTCAACAGTGTTCGGAATCAAAATTCGAAATATTTTGCAATTTGCTGAAAAGATTTGGGTTTTATTGAAGCCTTTCTCAGTCAGCTTGATGCTTTTCTTTATCATTAGATAATGGTGAGAGTTGTCTGCTTGTATTTTCGAAAATGGAGAAAATTTAACGAAAACAAAATTCTTTCGTGCTGAATATCAGCAATTATTTGTATACACGCAAGGGTTATATCTGCATTAGATAGATTAAAAAGTTTAGTCGTCGACTCCTTGTATCGTTTTCCTCATACTAAGAATCACAGGTAACGTAGGAAAAACTTTTCACAAAGTTAATATTTTACGCAGACAAATCTGTCCATATGTTTTATTAGCAATAGAGTATTCTGGTTTGAATATTAAGAATAAAAGATAGATTCATGTTAAAATAGTTTTTACATACGATAAGAGCTTATATCATGTTATCTGAACTGAAATTCCTAATTTCAGAAGATGTCGTTGCAGTCAGATAAAATCAAGCATTGTTTAATATTAGTCTATTTAGAAACATTTTTGTCGTTGGGAACGGTCGTTTTTTTCGCATAGTTTGGAGTATCTTCGAAATTATCATTCATAAAATACATTTTTTTCATTTGCCAAATTTTGGTATATACTTCTTTTCTAATGTCTGAATTCCCACTTTCATTTGCAATATTTCTTAATAATTCCGAAAAGTTCATCGTAAATTTTTAGATTTAGCTCTACTCATGAAACGAGCTCTTGTCAGTCTCCTTTTTATTTTTGAGCTTCAGCGGAATATTCGACATATTATACTCATAAAAGCATCGATAATTTGACAAAGTTCCTGTTCATTTATATATCGTTTGCCTGGTTTCGGCCTTATTTGAGTCCTAATTATGTTAAAAACTGCAAGATATTAGATTTACTAAATTGTCTGTTTATTTTAAGAATTAAAAATTAAGGATTCAAATCTCTTGAACATTATGTTTGTATTTTCAGATTCATCTTTTCGTGCTGTGCAAAGCAAATCCCCAGAATCTACGGCTTCCAGTATTAGCTCAAAAAGTCCCTTCGAAATTAACAATAATGTAAATAGTACAGGGATGGAGTAAGTTTTTTCAAATTATATGATACCATTTTAGTGAGTTTGAAGTCGAGAATTAATGGAATTTAATAAATTTTTCTATCATGTGTTGGTCTTGTTATCATTTCTTCATTTTTTTGCAGTGGTAAAGTGAATGATGATCTCAATAACTCAAGTACGCTAAGTTCAAAGCGAAAGGCTCATGCTAATTCATCAATAGCACCCCTTCAAGTCTCTTCCAAGCGACCACGGCAACAGTCGTTATCACCACCGGAAGACCCGTCAAACGCCAACTTAGCCATGCATCCACAACAGACGGTGTGTTTTCATTTTTATTGATAATTTTATCAATAAATATAATCTTCGTGGATGTTAAAACTTCTGCTGACTACCTTAGACTAGCGATGTTTCGTGATACCTTTCGCTCACCACTGTTTATAAGATGTGTAGTATTGCGTATCTAATGCTATTGAACCGTTTTTTAACTTTAAAATGGCGATACTGCAGAAAGCTTCAACTAAATCGAGATTAAATTTGAAGCTGTTGGACTTATACTGTCGTAATAATGTACATGTATTTTAGAAACCTCTAAATGTTCATAACTCTTGAAAACAGACTTGTTATTGATTATTGACTTTTAAGCTTTTTTAGAATTGAGCCTTATGGTTTTTTTTTTCTTTTTTGGTTTCATTTGTGAATCATAAATGAATTTTTTTAAACTCCATCCAGAAAAGTACTGGTCAACGTACAATTGGACTGAATGACACTGAACGTCCAGCGGAGCCAATGAGTTCTACAAACGCTGATTTATCACCTATTTCCGTACCACAAACTAGTCGTGATTGGTTGAAGGAGTTCCCAGAACCACGAAGTTTAGAGGAAGCCGAAATATACTATCTAAAGTTTCTGGTAATATTCATTTTATCTTTTTTCTGTTCATTAGTTTTGTAATTTTGTAGGCGCTTTTGGAGTTGAAATCACTAGCTTCAGGAAATTTTGGCAAAATTTTTTCCTTTGAAATTTTAAGCTTGTTTCATCTGTTTTATTGGATACCAACAACAGCTGAATCCTGGACTTGATAATCCTGATGTATTTTTTCTTCCACTATTTTTGTTCCGAAGGAAATACTGCTCTGTAGTTTCTCTGTTTACCGTGGGTTAAACACCACTTGTTCAGAGGGAAAAGTCCAGTAAGATTTTTAATATTTTTAGTCAACTTAATGACGTTACAGTTTCGTAGTGGTTTCTGGCTAACTAGCAAGCTTTCAACGCAACTCCATCCCTCGCAAATAAAATTTCATTATTAATTTAAACATGAATTCAGGATGATTATCCAAAGTATCTGACATGTTATAACCTTCTATCAGCTGTAGTGAACGAATTCAAAGAGCTAGAGAAAAAAATGAACGAAGCACCGAAGAATTCAAAAGAACATGAAAAGGTATGCGTTTTAGATTTGGTGCCAGAAAGCTTAATTAGAGTGTAGTCACTGATCTAAATTGAAATTCTAAATGCAAATTAATTTATTGATTGTATTTAGTAAATAATTTTTTTCCAAATGTTTAAACAATGTTATTTTCGTAGATTCCTGACTCATATTTTAATACGCGACGTATTTAAGAATTGTAACCTAAATACATATAATAATATGTGATTCCTTGGATTTTTCCTTGTATTTAAGGCAGAAGAAGCAATAGAAATGCGATATATGCATTACCAGCGTAATCCAGAGTATTTGGAAACAAGACAGAAACATGAAGATTTGAGATCAAAGTTGGAAATTTTGAAGAAACATGTGGATTTTTGGGAAAAAAACCAAAGGAAACAGCTGGCTACGGATAAGGCCAACTTAACCAACAATGGCAACAGCAGTAATCACCACCATACTCTGAAGAATACTTCAGCGTTATAACTTTACTGCTTAATTCTCGAAGAAATTTGCTTCAAGATTCGTTTTTTTTTTTTATCAAATCTTTTAGTTCCTGTCAGCAGTCTTTGGTCATTTCTTGTTTACTTACTCGTTAGTCTGATCATGGCAGTTATACTCATGTATCATTTTAATGAGGTCATGGTTTCCATTTTTTTCTGAAGTACACCGTCACCCATCCATTTGTCCTGTAACGCGTGGAGAATAAAAAATAATTTGAATGTTTAATTTTCGGGAATAAAAAAGGAAATATAATGCTATAAAGATTTTTGAGAACTCCCTTAAGTATCTTCTCCTGTAATTCTAATTAAGTACAAATGACATCTATCTTCATCATGGGTCATTACTTGTGATTTCTTATTATGTTTCCGAATTGCTAGAAATAAGATAACAGAAAAATTGGGAAGGAATATCAATAGAGCCTACTACTTTTTGATGAGAAATGACACATGGTGGAGCTGTTCGCCTCATATTCCGTTCCAGTTTTTTGTAATGAACGTTTCTTTTTTTTATTGTTGTTGGTTCTGTGACGATGAGTAGACTCGTAAAAGTGCAGCCACTAATGGAGGATTGGAGCCCATATGGGTCAAATTAAATTGCAAGAGAAACGAAAGAACAAAATTTAATGATACAACAATTTTTTCAAAACTATCTCGAAACAATCGCTGTTTCCTAAGCCATAGACTGTGCTATCTGTTAAGAGTGCCCTCTATGACTGCTTACTTCTGATGACAAATATGCCTATATAAAATTCTTGGTTTAAAATACATTAGGAAGGAATGTTACTTTTTCTTCAGAATGTTGTAGATACGAAATATTTGAATAATATTTGGGGAAAAATTTTTGTAGAATTTAAAAGTTATTTTTTGTCATTAGATGTTTCAAAAAAATTTTGCAAAGTAAATTGGAATATTATTGTTTGTAATTATTCTTTATTTCTCACTTTATAAAACAAAACGGAGCTTATGAATTTTTTGAGGAATGAGAAGCATTAGGAAGTTGATATATGATCAAATAAGCCTAATTGGGGAGTAGTTTTTTTGTGACACAGCAGACAATATCCCATCAGAGGAAGGCCTAATGGAATTATATCACTAACAGACTCATAATTTGATTTTCCTAGCAGGTATGGCTCTTAGCCTCATTATTACGCTCGGGAGATAATATTATCAGAGGTTCATTTATTTGATAGCTCCTTATTCCTGCAAAGAATTAGTAGGCCTAATTTTTGTCTTCTGTGAAATGGCTTTTTATCAAAATCCATTCTCTGTTTTTGAGTTGTACAATTTTAACAGATTTCACACACTTCTGTCCAAAGTTGAAGCGTTTTTAAAGCTTATTTCTCCTTCATTCTGCTTTTTCTTATAGTCTTGTTTCTTTCTTTATTCTTCAGAACTCCTAATATCTCTTTCTGTTCTTATTCGAATCGAGTAAATGTTCATGATTTTTATCTCATTCTTTTTCGTATTCGGGTTTCATCTTCAGAGGTCAGGAAAGTTAGCAAACAAATAATACATTTCATAGCTTCAGTCCTAAATTCAATGAAAATAACGGTTTTGAAGGATTTGGTTTATTTCAAATGATGTGAGTGCCATCCTGAGAATGCTATCCTTCTTCTGCAGAGTTTTTTGGATGGATCTACTTTAGTATCTAAAATGATGAATTTTGGATCCGGACTTACTTAGCACTCTTCAAACCAGGCCTTTATCGTTAGCCAAGTAGATCTATATCACTGCTTACATTTTTTTTGCTGTATGATTAGATTGTCACCATATTATCCAGTAAATGAACAAGTTAATTTGTTTAACGGAATTCTTCAAGTACTAATCCAAACGTTCTTTTGGATTTTCAATTTTGTACTTTATATCTGATATAGTCTCATCTTCTTTCCGTCTTGCCAGAATAAGTAGAAATTTAGGTTTTCAGATATCTGGTCACTTAGTGGAATTGTGGAACTCTTTATAAGAGCAGGTAATGGATCACGAAATGATTTCTTATTAGTTTCAGAAATATTTTGAATGAAATTCAAGTGAAATTTCATTATATTATGCATCGAATGATAAGATCTTTCAGCATTTGTCATATCGCTTATCACATCAGCGTCATCATTCTGGGCTAAAATTCTACGCATTTGTTCATTTTATCTTGTGCATCTATTATTTTATGAGAATCGCTAGTCTTATTTCCATTTCTGCTTTTCATTTCCTATACCAAGTATATTTTTGCTTTTGACGTATCGTCGAGAAAGAAGAGCATTAGAGAAGGTACAAGTAAAAAAGGCTAAACTAAATCATTTATGTATAGGAATATGTACAAAATTTAAACATTATATTGTGGGTAAACTAAATTCAGCCGATTCTTTATATGCATTCCAATGCAGCATTCATTTATTTGGAAATTGACTTTGAAATGTCATCGGTTAGAACTTAGATGTTATGTATTAGTTGTCCGTTTCGTGATTCAGAATACAGTAGATAGATCGATTATTAGCCAAAATAGAATATTTCTTCTTCAATCCAATAAAAAAAAAAAATATATTTGCCTTCTTAACATGTCTCCCGGAAGGAATACACTCCAAGACTTTTGGTTTTTTTCTCCTTCCTTACTCTTCTTGTTACATATAAACGATTCCGGTTTTATTCTTTCCATGTGACACATTAACAGATTCTTTTATGACAGGTGTTTATCACGTATCAGTGTATATTCGTGCATCCTTAGTATTTTGGGGCGTAGTATTTTGAAGAGTTTTTTAAAATATTCAATGTGATTTCTTGTGTATCTTAATTCATTATTATGTTTCCCTTTGTTTAGCTCACTCAATTGATCATTCTTCTTAATTTTATACGAAATCTGAAATTTTTCTCCAATCTAGAAAAATCTCCTATTCGACGAATCCGTGAATTTGCAACTTATTTTACATTTAGTAGGAGTCTCATCATTAATTTTTGTTTGTACTCTTATTCTATCGGAGTGCTTTATCTATGATGACGTGTGCCTCTATATCACATATTCTGTTAACCGGATTGGTTTGCAGTTAAAATTCGTCGCTTACGAAATGTTCGTTTTTTAGCTTCTTTTCCTTAATGGTATTGAATTTTTGCGGGTTTAGCTATTCTGTGTCTGTCATTCAGGTTGCTCGTAAGGTGCCGAGTATAAGGTATAGCTTTCCGTTCTGAAGAGCTTAAAAGCAGAAGCCAAAAATCGTTAGGGTATGAGAAATTAATCGTGTGGGTCTGAAACATCGGAGAACTGAATTTTCTCTGAAATGTTTCTTCGTGGCAGCATTACAACATTTAAGAATTTGCAAGTATAATTCAAAAAAGCCAGAAGATCCTTTTCAAGATGTATATCGTTTTTTGGATTTGTGAATTCTCTTAGGAGTAGGTGGGAGAGAAAAAAAATGAAATTTTTGTTCATCAACGGTCAGTTTGATTGAAATTTCCGGATCAGTCGATACTTTTCCTTTTTTTCTTTTGCTTGGGAATATAGAATTCGTGTTTCTAATTGTTTTTCATTTCAGGATTTTTGTGCTCTTACTTTCATTTCACTTTTTTCTGACATTTAAAAAACCAAAAGTTTTGGTTATTCTATAGCAAAGTTGTGAAGCATTGAATTTGTTTGTAGGAGTCATTGTGACTGAATGATTTCTTTCAAAAAAAGAAGTTCCAAGATTTTCTCTTAGAATCTATGTCACACGATGTGTAAGGATTGAATATAAAGTAGATACAGAAGGTAACTTCAAAAAGAATTCTATGAGAAACACTTTATGAATCATTTTCTGTAATAATTTTTCATCAGTGCTGATGCTTATGGGTATTTGTATGAATATTCAACCGAATATATGGGTAGTACGTTTTTCAAATTTCTTCCTACCTTTCTTTTTCAAAACTGCTTTTTTTTTCCTTCTGTGATGTCCTATCAAATAAAAAAAAAATTTGCACAACTTTTCTTATTCACTATTTCGCATTATAGTTATCGTTTCTGTTTTAGTGTTACTTTTTTTATGTATTATTCTTGCCTAATTTCCGTTACGGAACTTCATACTTTTGAAGTTTGAATAAATAAAATATGGGATGAAAGATTCGCAGTTGTTTTCATACATTCTTCCGAGTGGCATACAGTCTTATCGGAGATCGTTTTCTCTGACACTGTTAGTGGTATTCATAGCACATTATCACCACATTGTTAAGTTTGTAATTTCCACATTTGGAAGTATCTTGTAGGTTACCGTAATTGGTCTAGCAGTTACAGTAGAACAGGAAAGTTTTTCGTCGACTTCAGTATTTCTTTCCTTTCACCGAAACGAATGCTTGAATATGATTAACGATTGGCAATACTTGTTACGGAGATAGAGACAAAATAGAGAAGGAAGATTGGAAAGGGCGGATATATAAATACATCAACAATTTACTTGATCTTGATGACAACTAGATTATCCATTGAATTGGGTGTTTTTTTAAATCTACAGCAGAAGCAATTATGCTGACGTTGCAGATTCTGTTGCATAGAATATAATGGCTTGTAAAGGCAGGATTGCAATCTTGTAAAGGCAGGATTGCAATCCGGTTAGATCCTGCAAAATCGGAGTTGTGTGAGGTCTGATATTACAACAAGTATTGGAAGAGTCGTTTGAAAAGTGATAAAACACTTCGAATTTATTACTATCATTATTGTTTCATGATATCACATGAAATTGATGTACGAAAGACATTTTATTGGTGTAAATCTAAGATGAAATCCGGGATCTTGAAGTACTACATTCTTCTATGCACTTCACATCGGATATCCTTCCGCTGATTTGAATTGCTATGCAGTTCTGTGGAATGCAAATAATACTGCTAAAATATTATCAATGAGGGGAATATTGCACTTCTAGATCCGTGAACTTATCAATTTATAAACGAAATTTATTTTTTTAAATCATTTGATTTAGAAAATTTTTATCATCTAATCAAAGAACTAACTTACATCCAAGGATAAGCGTTCTATCCAAAGCATACATTTGATTTAATTCAGGTTGCTAAGCAAAACCTAACTAATGAATTTTGCTAAATCGCTTGTGAATTTTTGCTCTGATCGTTCTACATACAATTTTCTGATCAAATAATAAAAACTTAGAATCTGAAGATTTTGTTCCTCTTGTATACCATGAAATTTCCAAATCAAGATGATTGATAAAAGAGAATGCTTGATAAGAATTATCAGAACAATGCAAACAACGTCTCACTTTCTCTCTCTCTCTCTCTCTCGTTATCAGCACCGTGAAACTGGAAAAGTTGCATAACGCGAAGTTGTGAGGTGTGAACTGTGGCATAACGATAGTGTGGATGACGTAGATTGGCGAGTTGTGTGACTGGGATGGTGCGTGTGATCCGTGTATGTGTGATTAGGAGGTGGTATAAGCTGGTTAAGTTTAGGATGTTGTACGTCTTCGATAGTTTGACTTCTTTCTGAATGGAGTAATTTATCTATTTTGTACGTAGAATTAAGGATGAATTCTGCCTTTTTTCTCATAGTTTTGGTTGTTTAGGACAGTCGTGAAGGAAATATCTTAACGATAAGTTATTTGTATACCAAACATGACTCTCTTTGCGATAAGCACTTCCAGGCTTAGATGCCATCATCAGTCATCGAAGTATTCCATTTTACATCCTACTTGTTTGCCAATTCCATGATTCTTATCTTAGTAGAGAGTGTCTGTAGTTATTGTTCTCAGAATAGATGCCATGAACTAGTCGTCTTTGGAAGACCTGTGAAAATAGCGTTCATCAAAAGTTACGAAGGGAGTTGAGATATCAGTTCTTTTTATTTCTTTTCTGTACAATATAGCTTTAATCACTAGTCACTATAGGTTTATGTGATATAAAACTTGGCCCATTCAGGAAAGATCATCAAGTATTTCCAAACGGTTGCTAATGATTTGTTACCGATGGCATCATAGTTCCCAAGACAAGTGGCATAGCGTGAAAAGATGATGGAATTGATCGCATGACGATTTGAGAAATAAGGAAATTGATGCTTAGTAGCTAGATTGATCAAAAACTCCTACAACTGTCAATTGACTCTTTCAATTCCTAACTGTGTCAATGAAAACTAAAAGTAATTTGATGAAAGGGCTCATCAATTCAGTAAATATCGTGAAAAGCACGAAGTTATAACTTGTTCATTGTCAATTTATAGCGAAGCCTGGTGCTTTTGAAACGCTTGTATTAAATTCCTGTTTATCCGTCTCTCTGTTCACCTGTCGATGTTCTGATTTCACACCGTAGATCGAGATTGACTTCTTTATCACCTCCTAATTTTTTCAGTTTTAATAGTTAAGAGTTGACTGTGGTAAAAATATTTATGAATCACTTCTTGGAATTGATTGGCTCGCGAAATATAAGTTCGTATGATGCATTTATAGAGCAGCTAAAATTATGTTTCTGAATTATCATCTTATGAGGAGTTTAATTGCGGAGTGCTTAAAATCCTCTATATATGCCGATATTTGAAAAGGTACTAGCTTACTCTCCCTTAGTTGAAACATATCGTAAAAGATACTCGAAAATTGGAGCACATTCAATTGCATAGAGGATTTGTCGAGGAGATCGTCGGATTATTCACGTGAATATTGTTTCTATATTTTTGTCTTTTCAGACACTTATTCCAGAGGAATAGGATACTTTGTAAAGTGTGAAGTTATGGCCTCAATGAATCCCGAATAGTAAGTTTCGGATTTTTCCGTTTGTAAATTAATTTGACAGTGCAAATCGCTGTTAAGCAGTCTGTCAAATAAAATAGCGCAATTTAAAAATCAGTTTGATATTATTCTATATGCTGCTTCCATTTCTGCTCTGAAATTCTTCTCTGGAAAGGCACATTACCTCAATTTTAAGTTCAGTCCTGAAACAAATATAAAAAAGTGGTTAGCCGTATTGGTACTTGTGATTGTTAATGAAAATATCAAAATCCAATCACAGATAAGTATTTTACATATCATAAGCTATTCTCAAGATTAAATGGACTAACATGAATACTATAGGGACCGTAATTTTAGTGACTATTTATTCAAACTTCTGCTGATTGGCGATTCCGGCGTTGGGAAGTCATGTTTGTTGCTCAGATTTGCCGATGATACTTACACCGAGTCGTACATTTCAACTATAGGAGTGGATTTCGTTAGTTATTTATTTACTGAAAGTTGTTTAGCAATAATTTAATGGCCACATTGTTCGTCTTTCGTTGATTTCAGTGATAATTTCTAACTGACTTATTAATTGTAGTGGAAACAATTCCTTTCCAAAATGTTACGAGTAATCGGTCATTTGGTTAGGGAAATATATATACTTGATTTTCAAGCTGATCTTCTAGTTAAAGTACTCGTTAGAGTCATCCAACTTTTTTAACGGTGTTTGAATTCATTGGTTGAGAGAAGCAGTGTCCTGCATGTGTTTTAGTCATGAATCAGTGTAAGTGAGGGAGTTGAAAAATGTAATGGGAAGAAAACTGCAAGAAGAAGAAGAAGAGAATATTTAGTAGAGGATTTCTTATTTGGTTCTGGAATTTGAAAAATGTGGATAGCATTGTGATTTCTTCGGAATAGCATGAGCAAGAGCAAACCCAGTTGAATGCTTTGCAGTATGTCTATCCAATTTAGCTTCCGTATTTGGTTATTATTAACTTATTGTATTAATTTTCTGACTAGCGTCGTCTACTACCTTTCGATGACGTTTTTCGGTGTACTAAACCTTATTTCGCTGCTGATATACGTTCCGGAATACTGGTATAACTCTTTATTATTCGTATAAGGTATCCGTAGTGATGATACCACTGAAAAATGATGCCTTTGTCGGATCTAAATTCTATTCGCAATTAAATGTAATGAGAGCACAACATATCTACCCAAGAGTTTTTAAAGAAAGCCGTAGTGTTTACAGCTCAAAAAACTGGTTTTCGTTTTCTCTGCCTTTCGCGTTTGCTTTAAACGAGATGAATTTCGTAACTTCCTCTTCAACGATGTTCATTTCAAGAAAGCTTTTGCAGCAATAAACGTGTAACAGTAATGGCGGTATTACACACAACACTGCAATAAAGTTTTAAACTGATTCCTTCAATAATACATCTTTGGAAAGTCAAATCATGCATTAATTTTGGATAAATTCTCTTAGCTTCATCCAACAAAGAAATATAGATATAGGAGTGTGCCTAGGTTGTGTTGATTTATTTCACGTCAATGTTGATAAAATTTGAAACAATAATAACCAATAAGCAAGTATCCCTCCATTATGGAGTGATTTTACTTCTCTTGTCTTTTATGGTGTTATTTCTTAATCTTATGATTTCTCATGGTTAGTTTTGTCATTGTTTTGAACTATAATTTTTCCAGCAAGTTGTTAAAGAAAGAAATACAATGTACGCACAAAGTATTTTGAGTACTTGAAGTTTACATTAAAAAATTTTTGCAGAAAATTCGCACTATCGAGTTGGATGGAAAAACCATCAAACTACAAATTGTAAGTATTTTTATTCAGTTGAATCCATAATCAATTAACAAAAAATCCGTTATTAAAACATACTTCATGCTATGGAGTCTCAATGTATGTTGGGATAAAGGTATATCTCATCTCAGTGTCGAGTCGCAGAAAGACCTTTCTCAAAGTTTCGTACAAGTTGGTTAAACTTTACCTGATCTTGATGGGCCAATTTCAATAAAGTCGTTGGTAGCAGCGATATATATACCGCAACTATATAAATACAGGCAGGTTGATTTATTAATCATTTACAGTGGGATACAGCAGGACAAGAACGATTCCGTACAATTACCTCCAGCTATTATAGAGGTGCTCACGGTATCATCGTTGTATATGACATTACAGATCAGGTTACTTTATGTAATGTTTACTTTGAATTTCTCTGTCGATTCACGAAATAGTCCATTACAAGGGCCGTAATCGGCTGTTTAAATTTATCCTTCTACAATTTGAACGTCCACTTTCATTCCGGTTGTTGTGAAAGAGAAGACTTGGGTAAAGGCGATATTAGGAGACAGATTATTCATATGAAAAATTTTATTGTAGGAATCATTCAACAATGTGAAACAGTGGTTACAAGAGATTGACCGGTATGCATGCGAAAATGTCAATAAATTGCTTGTTGGAAATAAATGTGATTTAGCGCTTAGAAGGGCGGTTGAACAAAGCGCTGCCAAGGTTTCTGTTTTCTCTTGACGTTTCACGAAAAATACTCTTGAAAAAACGGCTAGTTAGTAAAAATTTTTTTTATTGCTTTCAAATACAGCATATTTAATATTTAGATGCTAATAGTTTTTTTTCCAATAATTTATTGTAGTTTGAATCTATTTTGACAAGGCTAGTTTTCTGACTTTAAGTTAATTGTCTTCAATTGTTTAGTGCTGGTAGCAGCTGTCTGTTTATTGAATAAAAAAAAAATTCCCCTGCTAGCATACATTTAAGATTTCAGTTTTTTATTATTATTTTAGGATATTTTTTGCTTTTTGAAGAAATTGTATAATTCATGCACTTTTCTTGGCATTGAACAGATAATCAAATTTTTTGCACATCATTAAGTGAAAGCATATTTGGTATACTTCCGTGTTGCTCCCATCGCCCTTGAAAGGGGATACATATAAAAGATTTCGAAATTAAGGACTTTATTTGCGTTGTAGTTACTGTTGTTCGGAGTAAAGAGCTTAAGGTATTTCTGCAAAACCTTCCCGAATAAATTCTGACTTACGGTACAAAACATGAATATTTTTTGGAAACTTCAAAAATTTATGACACTTATTTACTTTGACGAGCGCATTCGGCCAAATTACTCTTTAGTTTATGTTACAGTAACCGTTTGTTCGATAATATACAGACATGCCTAGACTAGATGTCGCGTTTAAACAATAATCTACCGTAATGCTATGAAGTCCGTCTTTCAAGAGAATAAAATTACAGTTAACTCGGACAAGAAGATTGTTTTGAACTTGCTTATGAGAATGGGAAGTAAATATTGTTTTTGAAACCTTTAGAAAAATTAAGATACCAGTTACTTTATTTATTAATGCTATAAATAAGATGACTGTTTCATGGAGTTATAAGTAACGCTCAAATAAATTAGGTGATTAGTTTTTATTTCAGTTAAAATATCATTCTATTTGGATTTGAGGCTTCTTGCAGCTGGTATTGCACTATTTTTCCTTATTGCTTAGTGAATTCAAAACTTCATGGGCTAATATTAAGCCAAGAAAAGTTGATTAGTTGAAGTTAGAAAAGTAGAGTCTGAGAGAAGCAGAAGCGAAAGCAAAAAAAAGATGGGCGGTAGAAACATATTGTGTTCTGCCCGAGATTGAAACCTACTTTTGCAAAACTAATTAACAATTTATATATGCAATTTTTGAAGGTAATATTTCATGTATCCTCTTGTTATTAATCTACATTTCGATAAGTGAATTCAAAATTTGATTTTATCATAGGAATATGCTGATCAGTTGGGAATTCCGTTTTTGGAAACATCCGCGAAATCATCAACGAATGTCGAGCAAGTAAGCGGATTTCTTTTTTGCTAAAAAGTACACCGGGGTACGTTCAGTTATATGAAACAACAGAGTCATGTATATTGCATGATTACAGAAATGTGTTTTGCTGAAGATATTCAGAACTGATCAGTAATTTAGTCATTTTTTTATGTTTTGGAACAAAGGGTTTAAGTAACATTTTTTTCGATGTAACAATGGTTGGAACCATATATCATTATTTACATCTTTTTAAGTTTGTTTGATTGTTCTCCTTTTTTTTTTCGCTTAATTTTTTCTTGATTTTGAGATGTAAATTTTCTGGCAGTGTAGTCAGGAATGTAAAAAAATTGCTTCTGACAATCACTTTTCTGGGTAAAAATAGTCGTTATTTTCTAAACATCATTTCAGTTTCGTTACTTCAACTACATTCTCGAGTCATTTGTTATTGTTGTAAGTAATTATCAGTTAATTTTAGGCGTTTTTAACAATGGCATTCGAAATAAAAAACCGAATGGGCCCAGTTCAACAAGTTGGTACAGGCCCATCAGTACGCATTGGGGGATCTCAGCCTGTGAATGAAAAGAAGAATGGTGGCTGCTGCTGAGAGTTGTTGAAATATATTTCTTCCTTCAACTATGACTGTTACATATTCGATATATCTTTTAGACAGTCATAAAATACATTTTTTAACTTTCCATCTCGAATATTCCTTTTATTTTCCCTTTTTCTTCTAACTGCTTTTCAGTTTTTATTGTTTTCGTTGAAAAAACATAAGATTTCTCATTACATTGATTCAGCTGTGATGTGAGTTTTTGTATTTTGTTTTACTTTTCTTCCTGATTGGATTGCTTTTTTTGGAATTTCCTTTAGTTTTCTTGCTATCGGAACTCGACGCTATTGGTTAGGTTAAACTGTTTACTTAACAATGTATAACATAAACTCCCGTTATTAAAGAGTAAAAAAGAACTTATGAGATGGCTGTTTTAGAAGTGGGCTTTTCATTTTGCCAATATTTTAGTTCCGAAAACATTGTAATGGAAAGGGTGTTACTACGACAGGTAGCTGATTCTCATTGTTGCTTATAAGCGAATTTCACTCTCCCTAATCAAGTTCGAGTGTTCTCTTAAGCTTGAGAGTTTTAACATTGTGATTTAGTAACGACTGTGACGTTATTCAAGTCAGAAATCACATACTTTATCATTCGGAATGCTGTGTATTCAGTAGACGGTTCATGGCGAACCCTCTCAATCCTTTTTTTTCTCTCTTATCATCCTTTTCCATTCTTCTTGTAATACGAAAACGAATTTTTAACCATCATTTACTTTCAAGCATGTCATTGACCCATGGTTATAAAAACCAGTTGTCGTTTTTTGCGGAAAAGTGGAAAGTTTGTAGTTGTATTCAGTTCAACGTTCCTACCCTGAGGTCACTAAAAAATATTATCATTGTGGCATGAATACATTAAAATTATTGTCATTACTTTATCGTAGTATCATCGCTTTCACAAAAAATGATTTTTATTTTTGTTTTTATAGGGTTCGTTTTCCCAACTTTTCTTATAAATTTATATTAAAATCTCTCTTTAGCTGAAATAAATATTTCTTTTCGTGTACTTATACATGTTGTCTTATTGTTAGTCGTAACTAGGTGTAGTGCGCACAGTGTGAATTTATAAATTTGATCACCAATAATGTGTCATACGGAAAGTTGGTGAGCATAATGCACTGCTCATTTCCTCTGAAAGTTTGTAAGGTTGCAACATTCAGT
>JABVXV010000006.1:0-16521 GCA_013365325.1 Dipetalonema caudispina | reverse complement strand
GGTGTAGTGCGCACAGTGTGAATTTATAAATTTGATCACCAATAATGTGTCATACGGAAAGTTGGTGAGCATAATGCACTGCTCATTTCCTCTGAAAGTTTGTAAGGTTGCAACATTCAGTTTTCTCTTAATATCGATGACCCGGCTTGAGTCTTTTCCAATATACTGATGATCGCAAAAAATATGAGTTTTTCTTGACTTAACTATTATATAATTTTGATGACAACATAAGTGGTAAGAGTGTATACTATTCTGTTAGCGTTTTAAATACATCAACGTTCCATTAAAGGAAGTTAAATTCAATATTACTTATCAACATTTCAATATGTTCGGTTGTGACGGTTATTGGAATTTTGCTATTAATGGTATAGTTACTTCATTTCCTCACTTTTCATAAAAAGTGCTTCTTTACCAATTTCAGTTTGCAGGTCTTTTGGAGTGAACATTCTGTTGTCATTAGAAATAATAAGGTGTGCAAATATAATAGAACAACCAGCCGAATATGTAAAATAAAGATGAGATGTGAAATTGGTTGAAGACATCTTCAATCTTGATGCGTAATTTTCGAATCAAGTGTTCTTATTCATTGTATCGTAAAAATGGATTTCCGAGGTCTTCTTTTCTACCAAGTTCTGAAGTTTCAACAAATATTGAGAAAAACAGCTTTTAAATTGATAACATGGTGAAGAGAAAGAATAGAAAGGATGTCAGTGATATTGAAAAGAGGCTGGAGGTGGGAAAGATGTCACTGATAAAGACTTCGACGTTTTAGAAGAAACGAAAATCGTAGCACGGGAATTAATTTGAAAACAGGAAAATGAAGACGATTCATTCTATCCATTCATTTTTTCCTTTCAATATCTTAATATTCAAAAGTAGGAAGAGGACAAAAGGACGAAACTAGAACTAGATATGGTTAGATCGTGAATAAGCGAGATGGAATTCATCAATTTTCAGTATGTTCGCTAAAAGTCTTATTTTCAATAATAATATAATGAAAACGATGGTTGTTGTAGAATTCGTAATGATATGATTACATTTGGTACCATTAATACGATCAGTATTATAGTAGTAGCAAGATACGTGTTTAAAAATGTGGATTGTTTTTATTTCCTAGCAGTTTTTAACAGATATTTAAAAAAAAAAAAATAAAAACAAATCTTTCTAGATAAATTTTGTTGTATCAATCAGTGAAAAGAATAATTTGTTATTGAACGGTGCATAAAGTTGACAATGTCATCAGCACAATGTTTTTGGTTTATTTTACTATTGCAAGTAATCGATTATTCAAAACCGTGTGCTGATATAGTTTTCGTTCTGGATGGTTCCGGTAGTGTCAAGCAACAGTTCAAGGTTTGGGAATTTTCTCGAATTGGAATCTCAAGTTGAAAAGACATGAATATGCAAACATTAGGAAAAAGTGTTCGTCGAACCATGTAGATAAAGGGAAATTAATATATGATTGATATTCTTTGCTTTAAAATTTTAGAAAGGAATTGATCCTTATTTTGTGAGCAACAAATAACATCTTTTTAATCGTTACTCATAAAACAATGAGTTAAAAAATTTGTTAAATGAAACTGAAATGAAAAATTTTTTGAGAAATTGTTTAGCAAATGATCGATATGGCCAGTAATGTAGCAAAGCGCTTTGATATCGAAAAAAAGGGGCATCGAATAGCAATTCTGGAATTTAGTAGCAAAGCAATCCTCTCTAAATGGTTGCGATATCCATTCGATCAGATTAAGGTAATAAGTACGGAAAGTTTTGTGTTTTGTCGAGAGGAGAAAGACTTTTCTTCAGAACACTGCAGGTATTCTTTAAAAAATATTGTTTTCTGCAAATACTCAAATTTCGCTTAAAATAGGTCAGTCTTTTAACATATCTTTAAATATTACATCATTAATTTAAAATTATAGACAAATGATGAAATGGCAAAAGTGATCCAGAACTTATCCCATATTCGTGGAGCAACAGATACGGGGCATGCTCTCGATGTCGTACTTCAAGAATTTCTACCTCAACATCGACCTGGCTCGCCATTTCTGGTATTTGTAATCACTGATGGCTACTACAGGTAATGTTCGAGGCCTTATTTAAGAGATTATGAAATTGCAATAGCCACGAAGAGAAAGCAAGCCATGTATCAGCTTTACCGACTTATGCACGTGTAGTTTGTTCGGTGAAAATGTTTTATGTCTAATTTTTGGAGCCTTAATACTCATAATTTAACTTAACTAAATAGAAATTGAGCCAACTGACTTTCTGTTTTAAACACTGATATATGATGTCGATATGGCCTCACTTTTTTTTGCGAAAATTACTATTTTTTCCATTTTGTTACATTCACTTAAATAGCACAATACATGTCAACAGATCACAAAATGAAATGAATTTATGGCTCTTTTTATGAAAAATGAGATTTACGGGACTTATTGTTTAATTAAACAAAATTATTGTTTAATTATTTTTTTCAGAACTTCCGCCTATTAATTGAGAATAATTGATCCATCTTTTCTTATCTGCTTATCCTTTCTTTAATCACTAAATGATTTTTCATCAACATCTTAGTGCATGACTGAAATATTTTTGAGGTAGGAAAGATATGAAAGGAATAATAACAAAGGAAATTGTTTCAACTATTCAGAATTCTTGAATTTTGGGACTAACAAAGTGGCAAAGTTTTCCAACAGAAATATTTTTAAAAAGCGAAACATTTGTCACAACGATCACTACTAAATTTGTTCGGTCAAAAGAAAAAAAAAAAAAAAAAAAAAAAAAAAAAAAAAAAAAAAAAAAAAAAAAAAATAAATCATTGTAAACAAAAATAAATCATAAATAAAAAAAAATAAATAAAAATAAATCATTGTAGGGATTCCAGAGAAGTGCAGCAGAATGTAGCAAGTCTCGTCGCTCAACCTAATGTTCAACTTTTTGTTGCAACTGTTTCAAAGTTGCACAACATGTAAATCATTTGTATTTTATTTTCAATGATTTTGAATTCAAAGGTTGCAATTTTAACCGATAGATAATTTTTTAAGTATTATTAATATATTTTTAATCATAAATTTCATTCGAACAAGAAGAATTCAAGGTCATAACAATGATAAAAATTTTAAGTAGTAAACAAAGGTATTAATTATGACAGAGTACCTTGTTTTTGATTCATTAATCCAATATATAATGATCATTTCAGGCGAGGTTTATTACTTCTTGTTAACAATGATTCATCACATATCGTAGTAAATACCAATTTTTTAAATATCTCGCAGAATATACTGAAACCGTATAGTGAATGTCTTGGTTTGAAAAATTCCTTCATTCAGAAGAAGATAACTTCATCATTGACGGGCATTAATAATACTTTTACTACTATCACTGCAACCAAATATCGCATACATGGGTAAGTCGCAACTTGTAAATGAGTATCATATGTATTTAGTTAGTATCACTCATGATAAAGCAATTCATCTCTTCTGTAAAGATACTACAATTAAGAATCATGGGTAAGTCCTGAGTGCTTCATTTTCCCTGTCTATTCTATTCTTGATTTAGCTTATATTTACTTCTGTTCAAGCTTATCTTTCTGTAGGCAGAGAAATGTTCATAAAAAGACAAAAGTTTCTCGAAATTTGGGAATGAAAAGTGACACTCTTGCTGAATTTACTTTCGGACCGGTTCGCTTCGTTAGTACACCTTCTATTAAGGCTATTACTGCTGCTGCCCTATCTATTACGACAACCAGAAATATCCCGATGAAAGTCAATATCAAATCAGGCTCGTAAATTTTCCATTTTCTTTGATTTGTTTCACTAAGAAATAGCTTGTAAATGAGAATGAGAAACATAGTTTGTCAATTTTTTTTTCTTTGTAAAGCAACGTTGGAAGCATTATTCAAATGAATTTTAATGTTGGAAATATTAAATATTACAGGATGTTTATTGGATGTTGTATTTTTGGTGGATTTCTCTGGGGGAGCATCAGATAAACGCGACATTTACATTGATTTTGCATCAATCCTCATCAAATCCTTAAATCTTAACCGAACATCTGCACGTGTTCGTTTTTCCTTAAAACTGTTCAGGGTTTCACTTCAATTGTTAGTATTTGATAAATTTAAAAATTCAAACTATGAAGAATTAAAGCAAAAATTTAAAAAGAGGGTAATTTGGAATTACTTAGTTTGTAATTCCACTGCGAATATTCCAAGGTTTTGAAAAGTCTTTAATTGAAACGTACAACGGACTTTCGAAAGGCAAACTCGCTATGACCGGAAATTGAGGAAGTCCAGAAAGGTGAGAAACTAATTACATGATGTGAACCGTGTACAGCTATCGTTTGCTCAATTTTCAAGATAGCTGCGATATATTATTCGGGACCGAAACGAGCGCATACCCTATTTCATTTACGTAAACATAGCATGGCAGAAGAAGCCATCAAGGATTTACGTCAAGCACCATCAAATGGTGGTACAACACGTACCGGCGAAGCTATTCATTATGCAATCAATGAATTCGATGAAAAATTTGGTGCAAGAAAAGGTGCTAGAAAAATAATGATTATTTTCACCGATGGATATTCACAGGTTTCCACTCTTCATTACCGTAGTCTATCTCATTCTTTAACCGTTTATTATCACTGTTAACAAATCTCTTCAGTATTTTTATTTCTTTTTCAAAATTATCTATCAATTTAACTGCATAATTTTTAATGAATAAGGCCACAAATTTATTTGTATTTTTCTCAGGACAGCACAACTGAAGCAAGTCAAGCAGCTCATAGAAAAGGTATAGAGTTGAAAGCGGTATCTGTGGAAGATGAGAATTTACCGCCTGATACGAAACAAATTATTGCCATCACTGGAAATCCATCAGTATTTATAATTATTTTTTTTCTTTTTTTTTGTTAAATTACTACCAAATTTCTCGCATCAAATAATTTCATATTTTGGGAAATCTATATTCACTCTTCTTTATCATTCCATAAATGTAAAACTTTTTCATCGTGTAATATATTTGGTTTAACCTAACAGATGCAATACTAAGAATACCAAAATTGGATTTATTATTTAAATACCTCAGCTTCCCATCTTTCAGGATACTTATTCCTCCAAAGATTTCAAGAAGCTTCAGTCTATTTTCGATGAGTATTCTCGACGATGCAAGTTGTAGATAAAACATCATTCCTCCGTAAAATTTTTATATAAATTGCTTAATACTTTTATAAGATAATGGAAATTAATGGCCATATTAATATAACATCATGATTGCTATCAAGTAAAATGGGCGCTATCATAAATCTATAATCCGGAAAGAACCTATACAAATCAGTTTTTCCCATATCGAGATAGTTTAAATATATTGAAATCTGGTATTACCATGATATTATCTATATATATATGTAGATGTAACTAATGCAAATTTATTCGGAACTATAAATAATAAGCTGTTAAGATGTTGAATGTTCAACTTATCGAAATTGAGCACATGGCTGGTTCATTAAACGAGCGAAAACAGATGAGAATCACAATTATAGACAACAGTAATGTTTTTATATAATATGTATCAACATAAAAATATCTATAATCACTGGTGCAAAGACAAAAGTATCCTTCACATCCTGACTAACAGTCATTTCAAAATCTATCGATCCGAATTTCAATTCAAAGTTTTCATACATCTCCTTTCTCACTCATTTAAACTTGTTTTAATTTCAAGTTAACCGGTAATAAAACGAATATCTGAACTCAGATGTATATAATATCAGAATCATGTATAACAGAGGATTAGTACGATGATCTGTCTCGTTTTAACAAAAACTTTTCATTGAAGGGATAACAAAATAAACAAAAAAAATTGCGCAGAAATATTGTTAAGAGTTTTAATTTGGTTTGGGATTGGGGAAATTTTCCTTCTCGGGAAAAAAATGAAAAAATGGGACTGATTTGAAAACTGGTTCAAAAAAGAGAAGAATCTCTGAGTTTACAGAAAGCTCCGATCATAAAGAAGATATTAACAATAATGATGAGGTAATATAGTTTCTGGAAACTTGCATAAGAAAAGGTGGATAGGTAATCTCAAACACATACCATAGAATTTTGTAATTATTACATCAAAATCTCCAGAAATTAGCAAAGCATTAAAGAAATAAAATTTTCCATTCCTTTAGGAGAATCATTTTAGGAAAATTGCAGAAATATGGCATCGAACATGGTAATTTCCAGCCTTCTACATTAAAAAAAAAAAAAAAAAAAAAAAAAAACCGCAAAATTTTCAATAAAGAATACTAAACAGAAGGTCATAATTTTCACTTATCCTGCAACACACCTCTTCTTACTCCTTCCTACCTTCTCTTACCCGTTTCTAAGAAATTAAACCTGATTTTACATAATTTTGAGCTGATCTTATAGAGAAAACGTTAATGTAGCGAGGTATACCTAGGAGATCAATTGAACCTGAGATATTGCTACATTCAGGCATTTACCATGAATTTCGGAGAAATATACCATTGAAAAATGTTTCAACAGAAACTTGATACAAATACTATTTTATATATGAAATATGGAAATGTATGAGGAGGCAACATTAGCCAAATAAAATGTTTAGGTCGAAGCAATTAGGATCTTCTAATAGCTGCTGTAATTAAACAAGAAGTTGGAAGTATTCTATCTCAAAACAAAATCATTCACCCTGTAAATTAATAGTTGTAAGAATGACAAGTATGATGTAAAGGAAAATAATTATGGCTTTAATTAAATGCACAAGTTCGTGTGTTTGTTTTTTTAAGATATTGCAAATCTTACAATGTAATATAAAAATTTATAATACGTATCGTTATGTTTACAGAATTTTTTCACAAATAATGTGATAAATCAGTCCCATGAATATGTATATTTGTATGGAGTTATCGGATCTCATTACTTGGCAAATATTGTCGCTCTGATCAATGATAATTAACTGCAGAATATTGGTCAAATTCTTTCTTGGACTGCTTTTTCCACTGATTTCTTTACTACTAATGAAAATTAGTGATAACTTTTCTTCCATACTTAAGTGAAAACTCTATAATGTAAATTAGTAAATTTAAAATGAAATGTAGATAGTGAATGTTAATCAAATCTTAATTTAGAAGTGGAAAAGTAATTTCAAACCATTGGCCTCGAAAGCTCCCTTTGCTTAGGTTGCTAAAAGCTAATTTAGAATTCTGTATTGCTTTGCTAGATATATCTTATTTGCTAGATTTTTAATGAATCCTAAACTGAATTAAATTAGAAAAAACTGGAAACTCTTTGAATAAAGAAGAAAAATGATAAATAATAATCTTAAAACTTCTATGGAAGAGATCTGATAAAGAAACATACGAACTTATGCACTAACTTAATGACAACAGATGCAAAAATATGCAAGACTTTTGCCTCCCGCTATGCACCAGAAGTTTTATCTTTACTTTTTTTAATTCTAAATTTCATCTGGAAATTTTGTCCTTGACAATCACATAACTAGTTTGTCTTTAGTATAATCAATTTCAATATTAAAATTGGTTTTTTTTTTAAAGATATCGAAATGTCTTCGGGGTTTATTACAATTTTCATTAAGTGTATCTTTTAGCTTCCCTTTCAAAAAATCTTTTCTACACCTACAGTAAAATTTTCAGCACTACCTGATCTTGTTTTCGTTCCAAAGAAAACTTCGAAAAAATAAAAAGGACATTACTACATTTTTGCATGATCATTAAAAACAAAAAGAAAAAGAAAGAAAGAATCGAAAGAGGCAAAATGACCAGTGGCTCGAAATAAGGAACGAGATATCAATAACAAAGCTAACAAATGACAGTGCAGAAAATTCACAATGTCAATGAGTAATGGTTGGATTTTGTAAATTGTTCAAAAATTGCAATGCTTGTGCTTGCGGAAATTGATTGAGAACACTGGCAGCAGTAAGAGACTGATTGAGAGCTTGATGGGCTGCTAGACCCAATGAACCGGACATCAGAGTATTCTGAGTGAATTGGTGGTGCTCGGGAGTTAGAGATGTTTGCACAAAGAGATCTTGACCAAGCCTTCTTCCACCTCCTGATTTATCGATAACCGGAACAAATGGATGCTGATCTGAAGCAACAATAGCTGCGGTAGTTGAACCAGCAACAAAATTATTCGTTACTTGCATAGTTGGTCTTTCAATGTTAGCTTTCGGTGGATCAGTACTCAAAGCGCTTTGTTGCTGCTCCTTCTGATGATGATGATGATGATGATGATGGTGATGATGAACGAACGACATTGAATCAGTCATTGGTAAGGTTTTTGTTGACATCGTTTTCTCGAGAATATTGGTAGCATTAGCTGTTTTAGTATTATTGTCGTGATGTTGTAAAATGAGCTGTGATTGTGCTGCTTCAGCTTCAGCTCTTGCTTTCATTGCATGCGATTTCATGTGGGCATTTAAACTTTTTACCTGAAAAAAAGAAAAAAAGTTGTTTAGATCCTAAATTCCTTCATGAAAATCAAATAAATCAAGTCATAACACTGCAACAATATACTTAGGCTTTGTCAAAGCATAGTTTAACAAATATTTTTCGACTAATACAATGGATATATTTTATACGTGAACAAGTATTTACCTTTTCGAAATATTTATCACAAAGGCGACAATGGAAGAAGCCATCAGCTGCCGGTTGAGCACCTTTTTTGACGGGTGTTCGATGTAACTGCAAAAAGAAGCAACAAAAGCCTGATAAGAAGGTCTTCTATCACGTTTTTTAACGTACGTTGGTAACATTTGCGCATTAAGATTTTGCAAGTAGTTCGGACAGAAATTAAGCTTGCACTACATAATTGCTGATGAGAGATAAGAAAGCAAAAATGAGATCTGTTGCGCTTTTCTACAAGGTTCTGATGTCGAAATCATTTATTACATAATTTTTTCTTTGCTGCCAAAACTTTGAAAACTATAGCATTTCAAAACTTTTGCTCAGTTTAGTAAAAAAGTTTGCATTTGAAAGATTTGGTTGTCTCGACTAAAATTTATTGAATCAAATGTCTCATGGACATAAATAATTTGGCAATCCTGACTGGCCGTATATCCTGAAATTGTAAAATACAATGAAGGATGTGCTACCGTATTACCTGAGCAAAAGATCTCGGTGTACCAACATTTCCCACAATCATCGACGATGGAGCGCTTGAATGCGGCACATCCCCAAATCTTGCCATTGAGTACTTCCGTGATATCGGCGAACAACCTGTGTTCCTATCCGAATGTCTACTTCTCATCTTACTGAAATCAAATAAAAATTAAAAATCGTGCTAGAAAAACACCCAGAAGTTTGGCAGTATCTCTATTACCAATGAAGTAATTTCAGGAAAATTTGACATTTACAATAATATAAGGAAAAATTCAAGTTAAAAGTTTATATTTGTAGATGTTAGATTTTCGCAAAATCGTTTCATTCCTACCCCATGACATTCACTAACCCAACAATATATTTTAAATCTTAGTAAAGTTGTGGAATCGAAATACGATGCAAATAAACATTGCAATAACAAAAAAACAAAAATCATTAAGAAACATGTAACTGGTAATTTTTGACTTTAAAATATACTATTTACAGGTTAAAAGTTTTCGATATTTTGAAAGAGTTACGTTAGGAACACAAAATAAAGGACTAAGATTTACTCGGTTTCATGAGAAATCGCCGACAGGTCACTTCCTTCTTCTGAACCCGACAATTCACCACTTTCAACTGGTCGACTATTCGACCTCAGATTGTAACTTTCCATCAAATCGAGCTAAACAAAACAAAAATTCAAGTTAACGTTCATAAGGTTTTCACTTCAAACGATTAAATAGTGAAATTGATGTATTACGAATGAGAAACAAAATATTTTGATGCATTCATGAATATCATTTTAGTGAACTACGTCGGAAAATATCATCCATGATAAAATCGATAACCTGTTGTTGCATTTCCAGTAACTGACGTTTACGTCGCAAATTTCTTAGTTTCCGATAATCATCTGGGCATGCTTTCTTCCACATATAATAGAATTCCACACACTGTTTCACTGTTTTGTTACCCAACTGTAATGCATAAAAACGGATAACATGGAGAAAGAAGATATTGAAAATCGAATATACAAAGATTCATGAGGATTGCTATATTATCCATATAGTTTGGATTGATCATATGTTCATCTGCTTCTTACTCATTTTCTGGAGATGGTCTCATAAAAACAGATTTACTTAATGTAGTGTTTCTGGAACATTTTAATGTATTTTTGATTCTCAATATAATATTTAAAGGGAAAAGTGAAGTAAGACTAACATCTGATGCTACTTGATGGAAATCTTTTTCGCCTTTGTAAATGGCATCTTGGAAGAAACTGATTTCTTCCGGTGTCCAAGAATTAGTATCAGTGTATATCGAATTGTAGATGATCGGATACTGACTCCAATCCAGCGTATCCGATCGCATTAAATCCAAAACAGCTTCTTGAATATTCCCCTAAATAAGTATGTGCGTGGAAATATTGATATTTGAAGGGAAAGATCGAGGTTTAGATTACCGGGAATAATGAGAAAAAACATGCATGATCACCGGCTTGAACAATAAGGAAAGTTTTATGGAAATATCGGAAGTTTTTTGCAATCTGGTGCATGCAAACCTTGTTTTCCATTAGCAAATGTAGTGCCAACTCTCTGTTCCTACCTGGCCGTGGTACCGCTTTGCTATAAGCTAACAGTTCATAGGCTTCAACTGAAAAGAAATATTAGCAGCAATTTATATTATCATAAAAGAACGAGTATTGAGAAAGTCCTGAAGACAGAATTATAATAGACTCTGAAAGAATTCTTTCCACTTATTACAAATCGCAACTTCTGAAGATATACCAGCAGAATCGTCCAGATGATCAATGACATTACAATCGAAGATGGCATCATCACGATCCGGTATAGCATCACGCTCTTCATCGCTTATCGCTCGATCAGCCCATTTTTTAACCTTTACTTGATAATCACGTCCACAATTTATGTGCCTATAAGTAATAAAATAGTCGAAGATCAAATCTCTCAAAGACTGGAAAGAAATTCTAAAATTTGAATTAGAATAAAGTCCAAATGTTTCAACGACCGATGTAATTTAAAAGGAATTTATGACTTACGGCACAGCATCGGATTCTGGAGCAACGTAAATTTCTTCGCCGAAATCGGAACATGACGAAACCTTTCTTAAAGCTTCACCATCCAATGAAACCGATAATTCCCTGAAAATATCTGTCAGTGTTATCGATCACTATCATATAAACGATGATCAAAAAATATATCCAAATGTGTCAACTGTTACTAACAGTGAAAGATGCAAAGACAGTAAATGCAATCAATAAGTAATAATTAGTGAGAGATCAAATAATGCAAACTTTTCCATAAATTTGTAACCGAATGGAATTGAAGATTGTAAGTACTCTTAAACTTTTATAGTACTCTTTTATAACCTTTTCTTGTAAGTACCTTACAATCTTCCAAAACTAATCATCACTAATTATAAGAACAACTGGATTTGTGTTAATTTCTTTCTTCCCTTTACATATTTCCACTCCACAACTATAATATCTAATCCTCTTTCTGTACCGGCAATATTTTTGAATTGATCGAAAATTAGACACAAAATAAAGTCTTCAATTCAACATAAACATGTTGTGTAGAAGTGTAATTTCCAAAATGAAAAAATAAATTTCGAAAAATTAAATCGCTATTTACCTAGGAGAGGGTAAATTTGCTGCACCAGGAGGTATACTTGATGTGTTAGAATTATTCCAGGTGATATCCGATTCTTTTCGTAAGGCTTCCAAATGTAGTAATCTGGCCTATAAAGAATCTGCTGTGGAAAATTATCATAATAACTTGTTTTAGTAAATCGCAACAATAATCACATCATGATTTCTCGTCTCCCAATCCAACTCTTCCGACAGAAACAAATATTTGTTAAAACCTTGGAAATTAAATTGAATTTCATTTTCTACCGTCAGTTTAGGAATTTGTTTGTGGAAAAAGGATAAACATACATCGAAAAATTGCGATGAATAGCATAATCCATTCTTCCGAATCGGTGTTCGCATCTCCTGTTGCTCCTCATCTGCAGAACCTTCTTTCACCGGTTGCAGTGTTGACGCAATGCACCGTCGTAGACGTTTTCCGCTTGGTTCCTCATCTGTTTCACTTTCATGACGACTCTCGCTAGCTGTAATCGAAACGGAATTAATCATCGCATTTACGGCAATGAACTTTTCAGGGCTCAGGTTGCTTTCAAGCGCAATAAAGTACGAATAATATTCCATCGTTGTTGACTGTGCAGTATAGTTCGTTTAATAATTATGAAATATTCCAAAATATCGCAATTTAGCAATTTTTCGCTCAAAGATGTGACGATAGCTTTGGGTGTTTTAATTTGATCTAACAATTTCTGTTTTGTACAGCACCGAATCAAAATGGTAGCTGCAACGAAAAGAAGAGAAAATGCCTTCAAATCCTTCATTTCTTTTCTTTTCCGGTAAAATTTCCTCAAAGACAACTACTAATCTTCGTTGTGTAACCCACCGAATTCATTTGGAATGAGTTTGAGATAATATATAGAAACTAAAGGCAAAAATGAGAAGATTAAAAGTGAAAAAGAAGATACAATACTTTCCAAACAAGATAGTAAATTATTATAATTTGACAATAAAAAAATGGAATAAATTCCAAGAGTTTGAAATTCTCACCTCTTGCTTTGTCAAAATTATTTCCCTGTGATGATTGCAGCATGCTGATCTACAAACGACAGCGTCAAAAACACGAACTATATATGTCAAACTTCAGAATTAATTTTAAATTATTTTTAAGTGAACTAGATGTTTCATTGCAAAGCTAATATTTTGATAAACAAACCAAAAAGGTCCACCGGAAAAATTTGCAGTGAACAAAGAAGAAAATCAAACCGAACACTAACAATGCAACTGCAGCTTCGTTACTCAAAAATTAAACGATTTGTATGCAAATGAGATGTACAGGCTTATCATTGCAAGAAGTCAATAATATCCGAGAAAAAGAAATAGTACAACGCTAATAAATAAACACCTTTGATGGAGGAGTTTGTGAAATTTTCCAAAATAGGCCCGAGCCTCGCCTCATTGGACTTAACATAGGTGGTGGTGTATATGGTACAAAACATTTCAAATTTGTGACAGGTTCGAAAAATCGTGGTGATCGAAGTTGAGATGCGAACTGTTTCAGAGACATCGTTGCAGCTGCCATTATGTTACCTGACTCACCACCACTGAAATCAGCACCAAATGTTGTTACACTGACCGAACGGCCCTTCGGTAATGTCCTTTCATTTCTTGTCCTGCAATTTTGAACTTTTCAAAAATAAATTAGTTTCTTTGAACTGACTTGAATTTACATAAATTCCACTTTTAATGATTACTCATATAAGCATATACCATCTTACTGAATACGAAATAGAACTTAGAAATCTTCACTGGAATGGATATTTCATAAGAATTTAACTAAGAATGCTAAAGCATACAACTGATAGTAGTAGTGATCGATTATTATCAAGAATCTGATATGGGCTAAAGAATGAGCAATTCAAGTGAACTCTCAATACTAACAAAAATGGACACCTTTGGAACTATTTCGCTTTTTTTCCTGAAATATTAATATTGTTAACAATCTATTTGGAATATTTATTAAAGAAGAATTATTTTTTTTTTTTTTTTTTTGATTATACTTCATAATAAATATGGGTAATGTTTATTGCAAAACTAACTGATATGGCGCTCTAGATCCGATCGACGTTTTTTGATCAGCAATTGCCATTAATTGGCATACATTATCCGGTTTTCCTTTACTCTTACGATTCAGCTGAACTGGATAAGCAATACAGGAACCACCAGCAATATTACTACTACTTCTTGATGTTGCAGTTGGCCTCAGTGTTGCACCCGAAGAATTACACATTGTGATTACCGCTCCATCACTTAACGCCATTCTGATATTTATTTAATTTAGTTCTCTTTTTTTTTTTTGAAGTTTTCCAGCAAAAAAAAAAATCTTAATTTATAAATATTTCTAAAATTTAAAACGAATTGAGCTACTTCTTGGCGAATAATTTCTCTCCTTTGCCTGTTTCTCACTTATAACCTTCTTGCTTTCAAAAAATCATAACAGAGAGGACAAAAAATTTGTGTTATCATTGATTCTGAATAACTAAGAATCTATAACACTCAATGAATTGTATTTAAACAATCGATACAAACTTAAAAACTTGAAAGTTATCGTGGAACAAATTGCTAGTAAAAGTATACAGTAACTAGAATGAATTTTTTTGTGAGTCAATTAAAAATTTTTTTGTCACATAAAAATTAAACGAATGGCACCTATGACGTAACGATCCAGCACTTTCTCGTTGTAATTTTTTGGGGTCACAACCGTATGTAGTAGCAGCCATTTCTGAGACATCAATCTCCAACGGTCCCAATATCTCTCCATCATTTTGCTTCACCATATCCTACAAAGAATCATATAATACATTTCCACTGAATCATCTTGAAATTTTACAGAGAATGTATAAAATTAATCATATACTTCAGTTTAGGATATTAAGAAATATGATTAAATTGAACCTTTCTTCATTTTACCTCTTTCCACTTCTCTCTTTCATTTAGGAAAAAAAATCCTTGACACGAAAAATTATTGTAGCACACAAAAGTTAAGTTTTTCATTCCAACAGTTGCGGAAAGACTAAATTCCACCAACTGGTTTATTTTTTCGCAAGTTAAGCGGTACGATTCATATTTACTGAAATTTACAAAAACCTCATGAAATTTAAAAAGAAAAAAAAAAAATTGCTCTGAAACTAACGAATGCTGCCATGCACTTTGAGGTGTTTTTTGAAGCTCTGTGCAAAGAACATTTTTTTTTTTTTTAGAAAAAAAGTCCACGAAAAAAACAAAATTTTTGCCATAAATTTTGTGAAAGAAAGCTATCAAATCAATTTTTTTCTCCATATAAATCTCTCTGCAAAATTTTCCCAATTTCGTCTACATTTTATCACTCGTCATTTCAACGGATACAACCGATGAAGAATTGCTCTGTGCAGGTGCATAAACAACTCAGAGCAGAAGTTTCCATAATAATTTTAACGATTCCAGTCTATTTTAACATCTGCGACATTTGTCTGCCTCCAACTCCTTCAAAATAATCGAAAAGAAAATATACAAACTCTTCTCTAAGAATCATTAACACGAAGTCTATGAAATGGGGAAAATATAGAAAAGTGACTGCTGGAAATATCATCAACAAGTACATCATTCATTCTCATCACACTCTGCACATACGTCATTTAAATGGATAACTTGTTGATGAAGAAATATTTATTAATTATTGTAATTTACTTTAAGTTATGATACGCTAAATAGCGGATAACTTGTTCAGGACTGTATCACAAAGGATCTAATAATTTTCGCCTGATCGAATCCGTACATGAAATCATTTGAGTATTGCTAGGATTACTAAGACACAAATGTTTAGATCGATTTTCTTCCCACAGAATTTTTTAGTAATTTAATCATCCCTAATCACTTAATATTATGAACAACTTGCAAGAAATACCATATGTGAAATCTAAGAGTTAATGAAGAAAAATTTAGTCTTACTGTAGTGGAAATGTTGTTTATTAACGATTTTCCTGCTGTTTACGAAAAAGAAAATTTAAACCACTTGAAAAAAATATTAGGAAAATTTCTTGGGAAAAACAAGAAACTGATGTTTCAAAGACATAAAGATGTAACAATGGCCAATACTTATTTAAAGGTATTAAATTAGGTGCATAGATATTATAAAATAAACTATACAATTGCAAGGAATCATTAAAAAGTACTAAATTAATGTCGTAAATTCCGGATTCTTCCATGGTAGTGAGTTATTTATTTCAAAAATAACTTGCTATTAGCCACTGTAGAAGATTACATATTTATACATAGATTCTATATTGTTTACTCATAATCTATTAATTTCATATTTATGCATCTTACCCACTGACTCCATACTTGGACATTTCTACCTATCGTTTACTATCCAAACTGTTTACGGCAAAATTTTCCTTCTATTTTCTTTTTTCTCATTTATTCAGCAACAAATATATTTTCACCTTTTCTTGCAAACTTTTCCTGTGAAATTTGTGGCATTTAAGATATGCATTCTTTTCTTTCTGAGATTCCATTCAAAAAATCCTAGAAAGAATGTTACAGTGAAATACAATCTGTCATTGTGCTCAGAGCGATTAACTCAAGTAACTTACAGAAACAATAGTTGAAGGTCCAGGCGCAAATGTTCCTCTAAGTTCGCCATAAGACATTTGGAAAATACCACGTGTGGATTTGATATCACAGTTATAAATATCAGCGTAGGTTTCTTGATTTATCTGTAAATAATGTCACTTATTTATGTTCAACTTCAAAAATTATTTGCAAACAAATAATTTTGG
>JABVXV010000069.1:199169-248441 GCA_013365325.1 Dipetalonema caudispina | reverse complement strand
TCAAAATTTTCAGTACATTCGAAGCAGGATAGGACGCTCGGCAAAACAACAATTCTCAATCATACTGGAATTCAAAAATCAAATGCTTTTTTATGGTTTTTACTGAATATTAGAAGAAAAAGGATGGAACTTTACTTTCCTTTCTTCAAATAGTAGGAAGATTTACTTTACCGCCGTAGAAAGTAAGGCAGGAATTCCCCATATCATGCTCGAAGTAGAACATTACAACAATTTAAATTGTTCTAAATCAAGGCGTACCGGATGATGATAATTAGTGTTAACTCAACGCTTACCTTCTACAACACATCCGCTGAATAATTTGATCATAAACAAATGTTTTTTACATTTAGTTTGGACTCGATTGATCAAATTAAACAATGATCATAAAAAAAAGATTATGTCTCATGTTCGTCGCTATTTTCTTGCTCTACATGATGGTATCAAATTTATTCTCATTTCCACTTTGTACAGCAACATTTTTCTCTTAAATTCTACCAAATTACTAATTTTGATGCATAACAGAGTAGTATAATTATTTTCTAAGTAAAAAATATGCTAACATTGATTTTCCAATATTTTCAATACTTTTATATATAACAATATATTATTATAGCCGCAAGGAGCTGCCGCTAATAGCAAAACAAATACTACTACAAAAAAGAAAACTTCTTCCACTTCAACAAAATCCACAACGTCTAAAACAAGCACAAGTTCTGTTACTACAACTTCTACAACAACGACCACTTCTTCCACTACAACTTCTTTCACCACAACTTCTCCAACAACGACCACTTCTTTCACTACAACTTCTTTCACTACGACTTCTCCAACAACGACCACTTCTTTCACTACAACTTCTTTCACCACGACTTCTCCAACAACGACCACTTCTTTCACTACAACTTCTTTCACCACAACTTCTACAACAACGACCACTTCTTCCACCTCAACAAAATCCACAACGTCTAAAACAAGCACAAGTTCTGTTACACTACAACTTCTACAACAACAATCACTTGTTTCACTACAACTTCCACAACAACCACTTCTAACGAGAATTCGAGTAACAGCAACTCGGGTTACAACGACAACCCCTTACGCTCAATTTTTTTGGTATTGGTGGTGTTGGTGGTATCCAACGTATACTATTTGCTTATGGAACGTGTGGAGTTCGGATTATACGTATGCATTGAACTTGTGGAATTCATTGTTCGCATAGTATTTCTGGGAGTTTTTTAACTTTCTATGATTGAATTATTGTAAAATAATCGAATGATCAACCGGTTGAGTAGCGCTGTTGAAATCTGTTTCGGTTTCGATTTAGCGGGTTGTTTTCAGATTTTAAAAAATTGAAAAAATCCTTCCATTGAAATTTGCCTTAATTAATGCTTATTCCGATACTTTCTAACTCTCCGATATTTATAAAATTGATGTTGATCAACTAATGTTGGTATTATAATAACAGTGGAATAATGATTTCGCATATTTAATTGTTGTGATTTCGTTCGCACAAAGTTCGTTTTAACATTATTCATCTGAATTGATATTTTTGTTGGTGAAATTTGATTGAATCTCTGGTTTCCTCGATCTTCCGTCACTTTACGTGGAGTCAAATGATTACCGCTGGTAGTTCAACTATTTTAGCAACATTATGAAGATTATACTGTGACTACACTTATAGTTTTAATTACAGTAATAAAAAATTGTTATCCCATCTAAAACATCTTTTTTGTGACAATAAATTTCGATTGAACGTTTCCGATATCTTTTTCAAATTTTATCGAATGTATTTGTTCAGGCAACAAAGTCACTGAAAAGAAATTGAAAATGTTTCCGGTGATGTTGCAAAAAATTGGTATGTATCGGGCACATTTGTTAATTTAAGTAGTTCCATTTGTTGGAAATCCCATATACAAATTAATTATATTAGAAAAGTGAACAATTATCAAATCAGTTCCTCTCTTAGTAGTATTCATCCTAATTGATATTTTTGGTGGAGAAATTTGATTCAATCTCTGATTTCCTCGACCTTCCGTCACTTTATGTGGAATCAAATGACTACCACTAGTTAGTTCGACTATAAATCACATTACACATTATTCCGGTAACATTCTGGAAGAGTATATTATGAATTCAGTTGTTGTTTTAACTGCAGTAGCAAAAATCTGTTACTCAACAAAATGGCCTTCTTGCAGCAGTGAAGTATCCAAGTTGATATTAAATGCCGTAGCAATTCATTATCTCCTTTTAAAGCTCGTTTTAGCCAAATATCAAAGACTTAAAGCTTAATATCAGTCTCTTATTTCCTGCTTTATCTTAATAAAATTTAGTCTCATTAATGAAAATTATATATTACATGTAGAGCGTAGGATAGTTATGATTGAGTATTAATGAAGAAGCATTCAGCTAACTGCCGTACTTTTTTGATTTAAGAACGAAATATCACAATTTGAAACTTATTCACTTTTAATTTTTTACTTCGTCTATTAGTCTTTAAATGAAATGTGCCTGGAGTGAATCTTATCTTATTTGATTGGTTCGGCTATCATTTCCATTTTGCAGAAAATGTTCATTGTCTTATTTCATCCCATTTTAGCATGTACCATTTTTTAGGGAAGGGGAAAGGAGGAAGTCATTCTTGTTGAATATTATCTTCATTTCATATAAAAAGATCTTTCAACATGAGTGAGTTTAGTTATCCGATACCACGTTCTATTCTTAAAATTTGGTTTAGCATCCCCAATTTCGTTTCAAGTCATACTACACAAAAGTCTTCTAATTTTTATTCGTTACAGTAAATGTTTGAGTTGAAATTACTTTCGAGAAAAAAAACCTCCATAGAACTGATTTGAATTAATGTCATTATCTTTCATTGTTCTATCTTATTTTTCATGTCCTTTTTTAACAATTCGTTTCCAAGAAATTATTATGCAAAAAGCGAATCCAAACAATGCGAGAATGATAACGTATGTAATCGCTGACCAAAACAAATCCGAAGCTGTAAAATTGAGAAATCTTTGCTTTGTAGAATAGTTACTGCAGGATTATTGTCATTAAATATCAATCTTCACATTTACAATAATGTACCATAAAGTATTTATAGAGCAATGAAGAAAATATTACCTTTCCCATTATCCCGTCTAAAAACGTAAACTCGATAAAGGAACACAAATACAGTTAACACAGCCAACGTTATCTGTAATTCAGAATCAATATATGAATTATAGTGAAAATTGATCGATTATGTTTGAATTCTTTTTCCAATCATTTTGATAATAATTAGTTGTCAATATTTATTTCAAAAATTTTATTCTGCCATATTTATCATCAACTAACAATCATCCAAATTAACGGTGTAACGAATAGTTTTCGTTCGGTTGTAACGGCAAACACATTAATGATTGAAACAATCAGAAGTATAATAATAAGTAGAAAATTTGGGATAGAATCTAATGTAAATCCATAATCTATTAGGCCACGTATGCAAATTATCATCGTTGCAATTAAGAACATCACCAGTAATATGTATATCCATATCTTAAGTTATACATGCTTTGAAGATATTCATTTTGATGTTTATTTTTATGTTTTATTTTATTTTTTTTATTTTTATTTCACATTTGTTTTCATCAGTTAATCTGATGAAATTATGCCATTTATAGGAAATATTACAGTAGCTCTATTATCGTACCTCATAAATTTATAGCATCAAGAAGAACAGTATCATTTTGTCCCTTAATTTTTAGCGGAGTATGAATTTTGAAAACACTTACTGTGATAGACACGGAAAATAATTTGTTGGTTTTGTTATCCGTCTTTCCATCACCAGAATTATGACTTTTTAACATTTTTATATTAAAGAATTTCTTTTTAAAGTTTCGTTTTTCACTTTCTCAAGAACTTTTGTAATTCAGTTTTATCATTCAAAATGTCGCGATGATAAATCCTCTCACTACGATGACCATTGATACGAAACGACTGCCTGTAAATAACAAAACAAACAACCAGTTTTACTCAATGACCGTTAAAGTAATGAAAGTAATTAATAATTAACTCAATTTATATGTTTCTCATTGTTTATTCCGTTTCCAACAAATTATGCTTTCTCGGAATTTAGCATAAATAAGATCTGCAAATTTCGGCATTTATAAATAATTGGAAGACACTATGATTTGCGTATTTATTTTATTTTCTTATATTAACAACTGGCCCATTCGGATGGCATTTTCCTCCACTGGTAAATGTTTTCTTTCTTGGCCATCAGTTAATCAATCAATGAAAGCGTTATCAAATCCGTTGGTTTTGCAGGTAAAGTGTGGGTCGTTATTACTACCGTTTGTTTGTTAGATACAATCGTGCCAATCGATGGACAATCTCCTTTCAGGAAATCGGAAAAACGACGTTATAAATTGATTCCATTTTATGGTGATGACATAAAAGTTAGCGATCCCAATAAACCTGTAAGATTTTTTAAAGATTCCTGAAAAATCAAGATATTTGTGACTAGAAGTTCAATTTCATTTGATTTATTAATAGATGAAAGATTGCATTCATTATTAAACCATTCTCTCGCCTTATAATTAGATTTTTTCTGTGTCAAGTTTAAACAAATATTTGATCTAATCCGGTAAGCCGGGCTTAGATACATACTCTTCTAAAAATTCTAGCCAAATTTTGCAGCGATGGATTCTTTTTTCACAACTCCGTTTTCTTCTAGTAAAAATGATTTATTTGATTCGTTTTAAATTACAATAATAGAGAAATCGCATCAGTTTTTCATACTTAATAATTAACTAATTATTTTCGTTTTGATGAATTTTTTTGATCAAAATCAAGTAGTGATAAAATGACGATTCATTTACTGACCCAAATTGATAGTTTTAATTAAAAATAATATAATATAATACAGTAAATGACTAATACTGTCAATAATCTATTCATTATCATCTATAGAAGTTGACAGTGTTTTTTAAAATCATAGAATGTAATATTTTAAATTAAACACTGAGATGAAAGATCATTTTATCAAATATAAGCCGAATGCATGCATTTCTTCTATGTATTGGCCTTTTTTTATATCAGAAAGTTTACTTTTTTATTTGTTTGATTAAATTTTCCTTTTAATTTCAGAAATTCAAAATAGTTTATTTAACAGGCTCTGATCAAAGATCTCTTACTACTAAGCCATGTGTTAAATCATACGGCAGACACGGTCTTTGGCTCCAAGGATATAGCACGCGATTTATTAACATTTTTCGCCGATTTTGATCAAATTATGATGTTAGCATACTTTTCTTTGTTTAAAAAGGAAAAGAAGCATTAATGAGTAATTCTGTGCAACAGTTTCAAAAGATTGAAAATGACTTTTAAAATAATAATCGATGGAATTTGCAAAACATTGAACATATTTTTTACAGACAATGGTTATTTTTATTCCTGATATGTTCAAGCTTTTTTCATATGGCTGCGTGCGCTTGTATTGGTTGCTGTGCGTGTTATGTTTTTAAAACTGAAATTCGAAGTACGCTTAAGGTGGACTTTGAATTGTAAAGAATAATATTTTGAAAACTTATAAGATTATAAAAAAAGTGTGACTTACAAAGATTTTTGAGTGGTTTGAAATTGAATTTGATAAGAAATCTTTATAATTATGCAGTTAATAAGGCAGTAATTTTAATGAATTTTAGTTTGCAAAACGGCAAGCTAAATTACCTGATCAAACACCAGAAGTAAACAATGCACCAGGAACAAATGATACACCAGGAGAAAAATTACCCGGTGTACCACTCGGAACACCGTCACCGCAGGTTTCTCCAAGAGCTAATGCATTTGTTGGTTGGTCTTGAATTTAGTTTTTAAAATTTAAATTATGTGTTCCATTTTTCTTTCCTGTCGCGATGATCACTATTGCCATAGATATCAGTGAATTGTAAGCTGGATGATTTTCAAGAAATGAAATTTTTGATCGTTTTTAATTTACTTCAATCAGAAAAGGATTACATTAGTTGAAATGGTACTTCTTTTTCTTTTTAGCTAGTGTCACACCACCCTGATCATTTAGCGAGTGCAACGGCTAATTCAAGGTCTGTTTTCCTAATTTGAAAATAAACATTTGTAATTCAAATTGAAAAAGTCGAACTTCAACAATGAAAAAAAATTTTTGGAAATGAACGATAATCACATTATTAATTTTAATAGCCCTCTAAAAGGAGTAAGACGCGAAACTTCCAAAATTTGAAAATGAAAATTATGATTCTTTGCATTCCGACAAATTCTTTAGATTTTCGGAGGAGTAAGAAATAAATGAAACGCCAATGAATAAAGATTTGGAGAGCTGATTTCTAATTTATGAAACCAAACATTTCATATATTGTTCAAAAAATGTCTATGCAACAATGAAAATAGTTTCACAGAAATTTTTTATATATTTTGAAGGTGAATGAAATCAGCAAATGTTCGTTTTTATGATGCTTCCTTTAAAATTCAGATCATTTTATGCGTAAACAAAATTTGAATGTGCTTAAGCATTAATAACAAAGGTTTATGTAAAATATCGATGTATTCGATCTGATAAAATTATCCAAATTAAACTCTTGGGATTTTCAGAAAGTTTAGTTTTGACTCCTTCTTAAATGATAGTTATACAAAGAATAGTGTTATCTTCCAGTACAAAACTGAGATCACAGAATGCAGAATTGAACTATATTTATAAAGGCAGTAAAATAAAACAGACAAGTAATCATCAAGTAATTGAATATGGATAAGTTTGCTTTCAGTACTGACGTCCGAAATCACTGTTTGAACGACGTTTCGTAAGCATTCTTTTTGGGTTGCCCATATTGTCGGAACTTAGTTTCGAATTCTAAAATTTGAAGTAGAAAAAAGTTTTACGATGCACAAATAAAGAGGCACTTCTGCTGCAATCAAAGAGCCTACGATTTCGAAAAAGTGACATATAATTAGACTGTCGCATTAATTTACATTCTTTCTTTCATCTATATTGTTAAAGAAATTTCTCAACCGATACAGTACGTTTTGGTTTTAGAATATTCGGCAAGATAAAGAGTTGTCCAGCATTAGCTACTTACTTTCTCAATGTTCTTGAGAAATAAAGTATTAGTAATTATATATGATAGAAATAGAGAAAAAGACTTAAATTTGAATTTCTGAGTGACTTTAAAGTGTTAGTATTTAACAATAATTTCTGAAGTTTAGTTTACTATTCCGGGCAGCGAAATTGTTGATGTAGAATTTAGTAAGCAAAGTTTTACCGCGAACTGACCACTACATTCATTTAACTGATAATATTTATATTTTTAACAACAATGCAACAAAAGCGTTCATACTTCTTGTTTAAGAAATGTATCGGACAAACGCCCCGACTACAACGAACTTCCTGAACATTTTAAAGTTTTGAGCAGAGCCTTGTTCATTCCTAGATTAGAGTGACTTTGGCACATTTCATATAGCAATTCTTAAAAGCTTAGGCTACTAAAGGGATATCGAATTGAACCCCAAGAATAGAATTGGTATAAAATGCCAACAGTGAGATATTTCCTGCTGCAACTTCAACTGATCAGCATTTTTCTAGTCAGTACTACCTAAAAGTATCCCAAAAATAGAAGTATACCGCGCAGCACGAGCGATTTTAGTCACTTCGATGGCATTCAGATAGGCAGATACTGTGAGATGTAAAAATCGGCAGAAATCTGTCACAAAAAGGTCGAAATCTGGAGTGAATTGAATTGAATTGATCAGCTCCGATTTTGAATCTGAATTTATTAAAGTTCAATGTATCTTTCTCACGATGCTAATTACAATCACAAACAACATCTTCATCTAGCGGTAAAATGGATATTTTACCGTTCTGTTTATCTGCACTTTTGCTTGCTATTCAGGAAGCAATGATAACGGTTAGTTTTATGCAATATAATAACATCACGCAAAATAAAATAAGTGAATGAATTAGCAGTAAATATCAGAAGAGCAATAAATATCTTGATGAGTGTTATCATACTATTCTGCAACACTCATTACCTGGTAAATTAAAATCACTGTCGTCAATTAACAAATTACCATTGATAAGTTCATCCAGCTGATCTAAAATTTCATTTCCAAACGATGTCCAAGGGCCAGTTTCAAATTCCATCTGCAATCTCTGTTCTTACTTGTGGGATAAACAAATTTTTCCCTCTTGATTCAGTAAATTGAAAATTCACTATCAAGAGATATCAGTAATTTCCAGGTAACGAAACATTTGTAAATTTTCACAAAATGACCTACATTTCTCAATTTAACAGTAGCACGACCTTCCAGAATTAAAATAAAACGAAATGCCGGTTTATTCATGCAATATATAGGTACTGTTTCACGTTGTTTTGCTGAATAACCTGTTATTCGTGGTGAGTGCGACATATCTATCTGCAACATATCAAAACTCAATAGAATGCAACATTATCTTTGCTTTGCTAATTGTTAACTATACACATTGATATTTTCTCACATTTTTGAGAGATGCATGAAAACTGAAACGTTTATCGATGGTTGCAATGAAAGATTCAAATGTTAATTTTATGTTTTTTATCTTGCTACCATGCAAACCTGTCTGATACTACGTTTGAGCAAATGAGCCAAAGCTCGTCGTTCGACATATTCATCACTGAAGAGTACATGATGTTGTTGGAGGAAATGTATTGTCATCTGTTCCATATGCACTGATAATTCTTTGCTGTATTCTTCAACTGTTAAAATTTTAGTGAAACCTGGTTCCTGAAATTGAAATTTGTTTAATAAGTGATACTTTTTAATAGCACATATCTTACCAATTTTAATTGTTCTTTTTTTTGAAATATCAATCGATCATACAGATATGTTATTTTTTCATTAAGATCAGTGGTGCTTTACATAAATTGTGATAATTACTAAATAATAAAAGTTCACAACTATCCTTGACACGTTTTCTTCTTGATCTATACGTATTATCAATGACTGAATCACTTTCGTCAATGATTTCTGCTTGCAAAATTTCCTCCACAATATCTTCTAGCGTCACAATACCAAGTAGATTCTTTGTCTGTCGACTCATTTTTCGATCATATACACTATGTAAACTTTCAACAATAGCCAAATGATAGTTACCCTATAAGTTTTAAAGACGGCATCAATTATAATTTGAACCACCACACTTTCGACGAGTTTACACTGAAAATGGAATAGAAAAAGGATGATTGAATAAAACACATTTAGACAAGTTTCAAATTAAGATAAACTTGCTGCTTTGAATTCATCAAGCATGGAATGCAACGGCTTGCTCGCTTCAACAAATCGCAATGGATACTGATGAAATTCGCAAACTGTTTTGGCGGTGAAATTATCACGTGGATCGATCAGAGCCAAATCTTTCACCATAAGGAGAGCTTTGATATTGTTCCGATCGTCATCCTGAGCTTATTCAAAATAACTTGAATTGCTCCATTATTAAAGTGATACAGAATTTACTGATGCGCGTCATTGAAAATTCATATTAGTAAGGATTTATTCAAATTGTAGGAGTAAAAAATCAGACTGAACGAAAATTAACTGGATGAAGTAAATTAAATATATAAAAAAAGGAATAACGTACTAAGTAAACTGAATAACTGGGTGGCTCATTTTTGATATATCTCCTTTTACTGACTTCCCCGCTTAAAGGCTATGAAGAAAAAATAATAAAGCTACATATCGAAGTATGAAATGAAGTCTTGAACTGGAAAGTATGGAAGCTATAAAGATGAATATAAGTATGAAATGTAATATTGAGATAGTTAGGATTGTAAAAGGAAAGGGATTCAATTAAAAACAATACATATGAATAAAATGTTCTTTCTTGAACATCGTGACAAACGAATTTTCTTCCATGAATCGTTAAAATATCTTAACTAACTGCATAGATTGGTATTCTGGAATAGCCACGTCTCATAATTTCGACAATTGTTGCTGCATCGATAACCGTATCTTCAGATAACATGAATACGTCCTGTTATGTGAATACTTTAATGAAGTGCGAATTTTTTTCTCAAATCATTTCCTGAGAGTATTTCAAAAGTTGTCCTATGAATGTGGAAAAGCATAGACTAGACCGAAGTTATGAAATTTGCACCATGATAAGCCTAAATCAAAGAAAAAGTCTTACATGTTAAAGCAATAGCTAAAAATGTTAAGAGATGGATACCATGGGTCTAATAATCGAAATAAAATGAAGAAATACCTCAATTTTGGTAAGCACATCACCAACTGTTTTTTCGCTTATTTCCATAGCACCAACAGCTATTTTCAGATCAGCCGCTAATTCTTGATTCTCCTCGCATGCAGTCATTTTCATTAAATTTATCAGCCTTAACTTCATATTAATGACTTCATCTATTTAATGATAATTTTGCAACTATTCATTTTAAAATAACAACCAACAAAATTTAGTGTTAAGAAAGAATGTATTATTTTTTTGCTATGCAATAACGCTGTAAACTGCAATGCATTCCATGTGTAACATAATTTTAAATGAGCAAAAGTTTGAAAATGGATATTTGGCTTAGACTTTCAATATTAATTCATGAGAATTCACTTACTTGCATCGATCGTATACTGGAGTATCTTCACCCAGGAAAACATCCAGAATTTTGCTGATCGGATATGAGAAAGGAAATGTGAGAATCATAAATGTCCGTGTTAGCCAAATCGTGTATGCACCAACTGCGAGGCCTTTCCTAATTTTATGCTAATGTTTTGATAGAAAATTTAAACCAAGTATTGTGACGACTTTGTAAATATTCTCATTTGTTTATTCTTTAAAATCTCTGAAAATCCCTTGATAATATAGGAAATCTGATAATTTACAAACAATTCCTTATTTGATTTTTTTTCAGTCAAAATTTATGATTGAAATGTTTATTTATGGCTAACTAAACTTTTTAAAGGGAACAATTCGTAAATATTTTATTGGCCTCTTTAACTATTTTATGCCAACTTCTTTTTCAGTGTTATTGGCTACTTATGTTTGAATATGATTATGTTACGCATTTTGTGCGAAATCTTTTATTTTTATAAACTATTCATCCCATTAAATATTTAAAACTAACTTAACACAGATACTCTGTGGGATAATTTCACCGATAACGACGATTCCAACGGATGAGATAATAAATGCAACCATTCCACTTGTCATATCTTCGAAAAGTATTGAAATCGCTGCATTCACCACTACATTCATGATCAATATTGTACATAATAGATAATTACCCGATTTTCGCACCGGTAAGATCGTTTCTGCATATTTCCGTTCCGTTTTTGAGCCTGAATTCGAAAGTAATATTTTCCTAAATTGGATTATGATTTCTTTTTTTAACTGTTCAGTTGAATATATGACAACATAATTATAACGTTTTTTGGATTTGGTAGGCATCTTACCCAATGATTAGCATATTATTTGAAAGGATATCCATTGTTTTGTTAAAATCTTTGAGAAAATCCTTTTCAAAAATTTTGAGCTGAAGCCCTCTTGTAACTAAATTAACTTAAGGGAAGATATTAAATTTAATTTAAGTCGGTAATTTATAGCATCATTTTTAATTGTATACGGAAAATGATTACCAAATTAGAAGTCAAATTATTGATATTTTCTTTGGTATTAAGAACACCAGTTTGATATATAACTTATTGAATTTTATTTTACTTTTAGTTTTTATTGAAAACAAACAGTTATTACTGTTGGTATGTCCCTTCAGCAGTTTATACCAAAATAAAAGCACTTATTACCATCTTAACTGATACCGCTCTGTTAAGTACCTTAAACAAAAATGAGAGAAATTACCACATTTTTGTATAAGCATCAATTCCTGAGGTGAAAGTGCCATAAGGCCCAAATTAAGGCCTGAAAACAAAGCAGACAGACAAAAGAGCATAAGAATAATACTGATCTGCAGGTACACAGGTAGATAATATATACGAGTTGGTGTTTCCGTAACTATTGAATTACGCGATTCATCCATCTAAATTATTGATAATTTTTAAAAAAATAAGAAAATTAGTCAAATATTAGGAAACAAATGAGCAGAATGTGAACTATTTAAATAAAAATTGCTTATTACTATTATCAAATTAATTTGACAATAATATGAACTTATAGAGAAAATGTTAGCACAGATTTGAATACATAAATTTCAAATTTATAGCTGTAAGGTAGCTTTATTACCCGTTCCGAACCTTAGTGTTGGAGTAATAATATGGAAAAATAAGCCAAATTTAAAATGTTTATACCATAATCATATCTTCTTCCTCTTCGCTTGATTCCTTCCTGCTCATTCGTTCCTTATAACAAATGTGATATGGTTCATCTGACCTAAAATTTAAAATTCAGTTCATTATTTTCAATTCTTTTGAAAATTTAGGAAAGATTTTGAATCAAAATATATTATAATTAAAATATAAAATATATTATAATATTATAAAAATATATTATAATTGGAAGTATGTCTAGATAACGACGAACGCACTCAGCGAAATATGCAACAAAATCAAGTCGTTTGACGGTTTGAATGAGAAATTCGGGCCGAGAGATGTTTACCACCGAATTAAAACAATTATCCGTTGTAAGCGATATGATACCGATTTTATCAAGATGATAACCGAACATTACAATACGTGCTCGTGAATCTGGATAAATTATTGTAGCACCTGATTCACTGAAATGATAAAAATCGACTTTACAGTAGAGTAAAAGTAGTATTTTATTTAACAAGAAGTTATATTAATTCTATTTTTGTTTTAATATCCTATTTCCCAGTTGTTCATCTTCTCTTAGAAAAAGGCAACTTTAAAACAAAGTTTGCAACATTGCTCACTTAAAAATTATCTGGAGAATTGCAAGGCACAAAAGCTATATGGTATAAGAATATTGAAACTTACGAATAGCTTATTAAATTGCTTTTACTTGGTATGCTAACAACCCGTATGCCCGAAACGTAGGGCCTCACTTCGTATGCTAAAAATTCAATTTCAACTTCCTGGAATAAAGCTATTGTTAAAACTGGGAGAAAATTGAGAATAAAATAAAAAGAAATCGAATGAAAATGTGGAGCTATTGATTAATTAAGTTATTCTGCTTAATATAAACTAAAAAATTAGTGAACCTTATTCAAATATGAAAATAATTCTTATAAACAAAAAAGAAAAAATAATGACCTGATGTTTAAGGGAATCAATATTTAATCCTCTTGTATCAGGCATGAGAAAAGCAATTGGAATAATTATGAATGCCATCATCATGACAGCCATTTTCCAAATTTCTCTGATGAATGAGTGCGAATAGCAAAATGTAAATGAACTGAATCGTTTAGTCAAATCAGTAATCTAATCTGAATCTCTAATTAATTATTCAATGAATGCGAGCAATATAGGAAGCAGAAAAGAAGTTTTCAAACATTACTGATTAAAATTATTGCTTCTTAAAAATGAACTTCATTAACATAATAACTTTCATAGATAAGCAAACATCATATACTTACAGACATCTATGATAAAAACACTGTAAACAGCTAGAAATGACATTAAATAACGATCGTTTCATAACCTACAATTAAATTAATGACTGAAACGCTTTTTAAAAGTCTTAATCAAACATAGCACCGGTTAAAGATCGCTCTATGACCAAACTGGAACATTGTTCCGTTCTACCCGGATCAGTAGAAGAAATTAAGTACTCTGATTTGCAAGTTTCTTACAAACATAATAACTTATCTTTTCAAGTTTGTTGTTTTAAACGACCCTAAATAGTAAGAAGTGTACTTTCTATACATTCTTTTGTGATTCTTCTGAGGCTGAATCCATTAAAACGAAATAAAACGACTAATTCATCAACAAAAACTAATATATATCCAAACAGAGATTGTAATCACAACAAACAATGGACTGAATAAATTGTTAGGTGTTACATAAAATGCAAACGGAAAATACCGCGATTATAAAGCAATGCAATGATAGGATAATAGAAATCATCTCGCTGATAAATCGATTTCATCGAGGGCAAAATAAGGCAAAAGAGGTGCAGTTAAGGATATTTACTTTTCACAATAACATTTCAAAAATTTTCCGAAGAATTTTACTATTGCATTTAGAAAATTTAAGAAATGCTAGAAACAATCGCAAAAAAAATTTTGGATTCCATAATTTGCAAAAAAATTTGCAAGCTCAATTAAATACTAGCCGATATACCATAATTAACAAATGTGAAATCATACAGCTGAATCATTTTCTTATTTACGTCTCTATTTGAATTCCATGATGAAACTGTTTGTTGTTTGCCCACTGAACAATTTCAGTTTAAATATTAGACCATGAATTTGTAATTGGTAAAAATATTCCTTTATTATCTTCTCCGCAAAAAAATGCCGTAGTGAGGAATCCTTTTTTTTATGAAATTCCACAAATTTCGTCAATATTTCGAAAGTGATTTGAACTTAAAGGCACAATTGTTTAGCAGTTAGCAAAGTTACCAATGAAAAACTAATATTTTGTAGTAAATCTGCTACGATAGCTATCGCAGTTCTGTTAAGAAATAAGCATATTGATTTCTAAGATAGGAAAGTGGAATTTAGCTTTATTTTATTTTGAATCGAATTTTATTATCAGCATTGTAAAAATATGGAAGTTTAGAGTTCATAAAAATTAAAATGCGCTACAAATTTTTCCGGGGAAACTTTCGAAATTTTGTAAAAAATGAAAAGAACCATAAATATTTGTAATGAAGGCAAAAAGTAAATGTACCGCCCCATCTTCTGTCAGCGTTGTTGTCATTTCGGAGAGTTGGTGGTATGCAACAGGCTGTTGCTGTCATTTTCCTCCTTATCGACAAGAAGAAGATGTATGTATGTGTATGCACATCACATCGATATAAATTGGAAACTGGTCAAGTCAACCATTTTATTTTCCAACCAAAAAAGAACCAGTTTTAAGGTACAACAATAAATAAATGTGAAGAATGATTGATAGAGAGCTTTTCGCTATCAGCAAAAGTGATAGTTCTAATCTTCCTATAATTTTATGGAAATTTTTATGCTTTCACAAAATTCAAACATTGAAAAGATAAAGGCTCTGAATTCAGAAGTTAGAAAATTAGCGCATAGTGTTATCATCATTCCAAGATAAACGAAAATTCAACGGTCGAAAGAACTATGATTCGAAAATGAACTGTTATGCAGAAAATATGCAAAGCTTTTATGTGTAATATCTAAAAGAATTTACCTGTGGATAACATCCAATCCTGTTTGATAAATTTTGATCGAATGAGAATTACATTATTCGCAACTGCATTACGAAATTTCGAATTTTTGATTGAGTGGCAACAATCAAATAGTTTGGGAATAAGAAGTGTAGTGTTGTTTAATATAAACATATTTGCGCAACTTGACAACGGGTAACTTGAAAGACTGGCGTAAACTGAATCTATGAATTAGAATAAAAAGTATTATGCTTAAGTCATGCGCACATATAAGAATTTTTTTCTCTCTGAGCAAATTTTAATCTTCATTGATTGGAGTTAATAATTATTATTGCATATAATGATAACTGTTATCATTTTTGTGAGGTTAATAATAATAATCAGAAGTGATTTCATTACTTTAATGACAATCATTGTCGTCGTTATTATGATTACTAGTTGGAACAGAATTTTCAGATGAAATTGTCGTCATATGAGCGAATTTATTCGCTTATTAGTTAATTAGCACAGAATGATGATTTTTTTTTTATTTCGAAATACATACTAACTACATAGTTTTTTTTCTTTTTTAAGAATGAAATATATGAGAAACTTTTTTCAAATAACCAAGTTTTCAGTTAAAGTGAAGTATTTTTTCATCATCATACTTCATGGTTGCTAAAATAAGCATTAATGAGTAAATGCTTACAGTAGCCAATTTATAAAAACTGTAATCAGTTAGATTCAGTGAAGTGTAAAAAAGAGAATAGAAAAATGAAATTAATGAGATAAAAATGGATCAAATAGTACCGTCAAGGAATACTGTTAATTCATTTCTATCCTACTATCCCAATATCAGCATAAAATTCACTAAGAAGTAGTGAACATATCAAGTACTGAGTTTATAAACAAGATAATCGATCACAATGCAACTTGAATGAAAAGTGAATTTATGAATAGGTTAGAAATTAAGCAAATTATCAGCGAAGTGGAGCAATATGGCCTGATTTGGATGATTTATCTTAGAATTTATTGAGTAGAGGATAATCGTTACAATCCCATAAACAACGCTGAAATTTTCTTAACCAATTCATTAAATAACTAGCTATAAATTAAATTATAGATGAAAGAGAATAAATTAATACACAAGTAAGCAGCAGTATTTGGGAGAAAAGGAATGAAATGGCAGATGGGAAAAATTAAACAAGTATGCTGCACCTCAAAGGAATCTGAAGGTTCCAGCTTTCGTGAGTAAATGATATGATAATATATTTTGTCTAATAATTTTACTATCACATTGCATTAGGTATCCTTACTTCTTTAATTCATCACTATTTAGATTCACTCGTGCAATCATTTCAGATGTACAACACTTAGGGATGCTGGATTGAACTGCTAAATCTTATCGGGCTCTTTTACAACTGTTGTCACTGTTTATATTATTATCAGCAGTTATTGTAACCCTTTTACTTCATTTTTTTACTTCGTATTACTGGTTTACAGTTTAGTAGAATTCTCAATTTCATTGGTCAATTATCACCGTTTCGGCAGTTGGTTAGTAAGTAGTTGCTTCAATAGTTTACTTAACAAGAGCATACGCTTATCTTTCATATTATTATGATACAATCTAGATGGATATCAGTACTAAGTGAAAGAAGTTTAGAAAGGAATTTAAATAGTTAGACTCCTTGTGTCGTGCAGGCATTTCAATTTGGATAGTTTGTTATTTCACAAACAAATAATGATGTAAAGGTTTGTTCTTTATGGAAGAGTGGTGCTAATATTACATGATAATCAGTAATACAACAATTATAGTAGTTAATAGGTAGGAATATATCAATAATGGTAGAACTGTCGAGAGGAAGAACGGATCCGTCAGTATTCGCGTAGAAGCAGTAGTTGTAAATGAAGCAAAGAGAGTACTATTAATGAATCCTAATTTCTTATATATTGGGAGATTTACAAAGACATATTGTGATATAATCCTATTGAATATAAAGACAGCTATGTGGACAAAAGAGTTATTTTACATTTCATAACAATTTAACCATTGAATATAAATTTAGTTTTAGGATGGAAAATTTACAAGTGAATGAATTTACCACATGTTCAAGCTGTGGATTTACCAGGTATTTAAGTTCAAGCTGAAAGAATTCACATACGAATTAGAAAATGAAAAAATATAATAAATTTCTAGAATATAAGTGCTTTGATTATTTAAATACAAAAGTTATTTTATAAGATTATTGGTTTTCCGACACTGTCCTGCAACACAATGTGCACCATTCTCCTGAAATTTAAATTATTCAGCACCAAAATTCAATCCTCATTTTCAGATGAAAATGTACTGCTTAAAGCCAAGAAGTTTCAATATTATTTTTTGTTTATATATAGTTCTGCTTTGAATAAGAGACCACTAATGCATTTGTAAATCAAATAGTTAAATAGTTATGATTATATAAGAGACTGATATCAGTTCTTGTAAAAAATCAAAGTTTTAAATCCAAAAATTTCAAACTGAAATCGGTATTATTTCTGTCCGATCAGTGAAAGTTTAAAAAAATCAATGAAAACAAACACCTTTCTCTTTGACTTTAATCAGTATGTTTCTATTCTGAAAAAAAGCGCACTTAAAACATAATATTCTTTTATTATGAGCTTGAATAGATGCAATGCGCAATTACGTAATATTTCCGATTTCATTGGGAAGAAAATAATAAAAGAGCACTTGAAGCAGAGAGTCCACTTTTTTTTGATCCTATAATGGAAAATTCTTTTCATGTTTTCTAGTTAGCAAAAATGAGCTAAATCCGTTTTTCTTGTCAACAAGTATTCATACATACACACACACACTCATACAAATACAGATATCGTAATATTATTAAATAATAATTGACCCTATTATCAGTGGTCGTTTCATCCAGAAAAGCTCAAAATATGGTATGCTAGAGATAGGTAACTTGAACTGAAAAGTTATCTGGAAGCAGAAACAAATGCTTGGCTTATCGAAAAAATTACAATATTTCTCTTGATTTCTCTGATCTATCATTCAAGCTCTTATCGCTCTTTTCATGACTTTATTAGGAGTAAAGATAAAATGAATGTTCGAACTTCGAACTTTGATAATTCTGAAGAAATATCCTGCAAAAAAGTTTCCTACAGATCAACCTAACAGTATTTTTTGTGACGATAAAGAGGATGAAGCAACTATCAAATGACTTGGTCAGAGGGAAAAGATCAACTGGAAGAAGGGAAAAAACTGTAAAACGAATTAACCTAAGAGAAACAAAGGTTAATCATCATAACGAGGACAAAGGAATGGCTAAACAAGAAGGAGAAAAAAAATATATAAAAGAAAAATTTTCATGCCTATTTTTTATAGCGGTTTGTGCTAAAGCATTTGCAAAAAAATTTAAACATAATTTATGAGACATTTTAGCAAGAATTTGGTTCCATGTGCAGAAGTCAGCAATGATTCATCAGTTTAACATAATTTTAATACATTCACACATGAAACAATGAAGAATAAATAGTTGATTTCTTTCTTGCTCACTTTATCGCACAATCCCTATTCTAGCGGAAATGAAATCATGATGGAAATAAAAAGTCCCCAAATACTGTAGTATTCATCACTTCCCCACTCAAACAATTTGAAAATAGCTGGAAGCTGGATATCAGAATAAATTAAGCTATAAAATTGGAAGTTCGGCTGGTTTTGCTATTTTCTATATGATTCTTAATCATGCAATAAGATTGCTAGAACTGTTGTGTTGAAAACAGATGAGTGTTTTTGTTATTGCAGTTTCTTGTATTTATCCAACCTTAGATGTGCAAGCCAATAATATAAAAGTGTGCTAATGAGAAAGTCGGAAATAGAATTTTGCATTATGTATAGATTTCAATTCTTCAACACTTGGTGTACTGGATGGATATTCATTATTAGTTTGAAAATGGACTCTTGCAACACATTTCAACGAATGTTTCTTTCGTTATTTGATTGATGAAGTGCAGAAAAAACCTGAAGAATCGATTATTAACAGTAATATGTCGGAGTGTAGCCATTTGGACCAATTAGTTTGTCCAGAAACAAGTACAGGTGAATATGCTTCTGTTAATATTTTAAAGTGTGCTAGTTGAAAATGTCGAAACTTATAATCATCCCAGAAATTCAACACACGACATAGGGATAGTGCAATTCAGCAGCAAGTATAGGTCCAAGCACGATTATTGCCGAAAATCAGAATCGATCCTAAAAACTGCTTGCAAAAAAAATTTCACGTATACCAAGTAAGTCAATTGTGAACAGTGACGATCTAAGTTTAAAGTCTGATTTTTTCAACTCTAATTCAGTCGTATTTTTAAGTAATTTGCTCATAGCAAATCTTAACTTTCTCACGATTTCTTCTTCCCTTTTCTGACTTTTTACTTGTAAAAGAGGTCTGTAAAAATTTATGGAATGAACTTGCAAGCGTTTATAGAGATATTTCCAAGTCATTGTCAATTTACTAAACCATATCGCGCCTCTCTATCTTTTTTTTTTAAAATTTATTTCAAGAACCATTCGTGCTATAGAATCTTCAACTCAAAAATCTTCCGTATTATGCCCCTAAAATAAGTACTGAAATGGACGTTGACCGGTTCGCTTAGTAGCTGTATAGAAAGTAGACCGATTCATGACTATAATACATGAATAATTTGATCACTCTTCATGATCTGAATATTGAAAGCAAGAAAAAACTTAAGAAATCAGTGAGCTTAATTTCCGAAAAAATTCCGAAATACGATAAGAACAGTTTATAAGCTTTCTGAATCTCACAGTGTTTTACAAATTGTATTAAATTTTCCTTTTTCTCCATTTCTTGTACTAAAGTGGAAAAGTTCCGTTGGACAAAATTTTAAGATATAAGCGATAGTATCTTACACAGCTAAAAAATTGCTATGTTAAATTAAATGACCGGACGGAAATAATCATGAAGCCCTTTTTTGACAAAAGATATATCAAAAAATCTAAGCTGCCGTGAGCAAATGGACAATGCTGATAATTTAGCCATAAGGGTCAATTTCGAGAACGATCAAGAAATTATCTGATTAAAATTCGAAGTTTAATCTCGGTAAAGTAAATCGATCGGGAAAGAAGAAGGGATGACATGCTAACTTCGAGGAATTGTGCTGACAAAAGCTTAACTAGGATGAAGGGGAACTTTTTTTTGGACAACAACTTGGGAGTTAATTTATAACCAGTAGAAATAGTTTAATTTAATTTTCAGAAATGTTATAAATAAGGGAAATATTTAATGCTTCAAATGATCGTTTAACTATCATTCATTGTAATAATAATGGAGTAATAATGGATAACCAGAAAAAAAAAATAAGGCTAATAGGAATTCAGAATTGTATTTCATAAGCCAAAAGCCATAATCAATTAAAAATTACGCTTCGAAGTCCCATTTGCAATTTGTTAGTGAGAAGAAATGCAATTTTTCATAACAACAAATAACAGTTAAAAGCACGATAATCGATGCAAATGATCGCATCTCCAGGCTTTTGTCCGATAACTTGGCGACAAATTGTATTTTGATGGAGAGTACCGTCGTCGTGATTGTAACAGCTTATGATTTATGGCTGCAGCGAAACGCTTCCGTAATACTGTTTCGGAATACGGCGATTTTCCTACAAATAAAAGAAGTTAGAAAATCATCAAAATTCTATTGATCTAGAACGTAATATATTATAATCAGGGAGTAGCAAAACTATTTAACCATTAAAGGAATATTACGTACTGAATTTAATTGAAAGAAGCAGTACAATAAGGATATTTGACAACTGTAAAGTCAACGATCTCCGAGTTTTATCAAGCGAATATGTGAAAATGAAAGTGAGTAATTATTTCTGCAGCTTCATAAAACAGAAGAAACCGGTGTTCAACACTAATGAAGTGTTTGCGGTTTCAAACTATCTCTTGGTTTTTCTTTTCCTACAATGTTGTATTTATAGCACTCTTCTATGTGGTTTATTATGCAAGAAAATTTATTATCGTATTTACTAATTATTAATACACCATCAATTTTAGCTACACTAAGAATCATTTAAACGAATATCGAAAAGTTATATGAAGTATTTGTTAGAATGTATATCTAATTCCTTTACTAAAGTACTTTTTACTACAAACGTGGAATAGCTTATAAATGCGACACTTTTTAATTACTTTTCTAAATTTACTCGCTTTTAAAGATACCACAAATGATGCCACACTTTCGCGCAAAGCAGAGTAAAGAGCAGCTACAACATAATCTCGAATCAAAAAGCTCAAAACTAGTATGGCGTTTACTATTTGCATCAAATTGTGATATTGCAACTAATCTATGAATACCACTTTCGCTTTTTGCATGTAAGTTTTTAAGTATTTTATGCTCAAAAAATAGTTTAGTATTGTTTTTTTATAGAATTAATCATGATATTTTAAAATAATTTTTAAGAGCCAACGTTTGTAATATATTCCAGTCCAATCATTAAAAAACATCATGCAAAGTACCACATTATCGTCGATTTCTATTGCAAACTTTGTTTCAAAGAATTAACCTCAAAGAAAAAAACCAAAAACAGTTTGATCAGGTAAACGAATTGATCAATGGGATAAATGTTGTATCAGTGAGATGAATTCAGCTAAACTCTGTCATTAAGCTGATACCACATAAGGAATACAAAAATGTCTGAATACTGAGCACTGCGTTCTTTGTTTGAGCGGAAATATTCTGAGAGCGCTATCTCCGAAAGAAACAATTTTGGTCCCTTAATCACTTACTTAAACTTCTTTTTGTATCCTATCAATGTGACACTGCCATTAACCGAGCCTAATAAATGTTGAAAAACTAAAAAACAAAAATCATTTAGAAACAAAGCGTTATACTTCAATTTCCCCGTTAAAGGAATTTGGGAAGGTAATGCAAAATTGTTTTGGACAATAGGACACATATTTCCAGAAAGATTTATTTGCATCTTTGGGATTAATTTTCACTGTTGTTCAAAATAAGATTACCCCAAAGTTAATGTTATTGAATGTTTTGATATCAGCGACATTTAATATAGTAAGCAAAATGATATTCTATATCAGCAGATCTGAAAGAGGAGGGAAAAAACTAGGACAGCATTATCCTGCTCGCAGGAAAAGTAATAAGCAAGGATGGGTTTTGGATATTAGCAAAGACAATAATTAGGAAAAAGGAAGTTTTTTTTTTGTTGGGAATTAATCGTACTATTGAAAAAGTTGAAATATTTAATAATTTCATGATAGAAAGCTGTCTTAAGAGCGGTTACATGAAGACTTAACGTAATCATTATTTGATTACCATATATAATCACATAATTAACGATTCAAAGCTATACGAAATCTGAAAATAAGTTCTGCCATGAATAAAAAATAAATCTGATAAGTTGACCTTCAAGATGAAAAATGGCATAAGCATCTTGTAGTTTCTTCTTAACACTTTGCAGAATGTTCTGCACTTGCTGTACTCGATGCAAGAGTCGCCGGAGTCGCCGCGATTGCTTTTCACTTTTCAGGTCTTTTTCTAACACCTGCAATTATCACAATAAAAATTCTGTAATTCGTTTCATTGCCAATAAAAACAAAATGGAAGTTAAAGTTAAAGTGCAAAAAATTATGAAACATAATATTGTTCACATGAAAAATCACTCAACAAAACGTGTAATAATCAATACGAATAGGGAGAGTGTTCGGCAATTCAGAATTGAGAAATGGTAGAATTATGGGTTCGATAGCACTTCTATATATGTATCATTTATTAACTTGTTGTTGGTTCACGTAGACGAATGATATTGGGACAGTCTCCTTCTAGTTAACTTGTGGTTTTCAGCCTTATAAATCAACCTAGACGTATTTCGTCATCCACTACTACGATACGATTTAGAAATAGTAGGAAAATTAAAAGTCAAATAGACGAGAAATCAAAGCGGATAATCTTCGATTACATTATCATCTCACTTATCACCTAAATAACTCCTTTGTTTTTTTTTTTTTTTTTTTTTGTCATTAACCTGTAAACGATGTCGCAGAGCTGGTAAACGAAGCCATTGTCGTAATGCTGTCCATTTATTGAAATCCTGCTGCATTCGATACTTGTCCCAACGTGAACTCAGGATAGCCAGCTTCTTCCGAAACTGCTCCACTGATAACGGATGACTCTCATTCAGAAACTGCAATTTGACGAAACAAATGAAATCTTTATTAGGGCTTCTTCTATTCAAAATACTTTCACTCGAAAAATTTATTTCTGCAAAAATACTTAACCAACTTATGTAACCGAATTAACATTTTAAACTGCAGTATCTCTTTTACTTATACATAAACTGTTTCTCAATTACCTGTCTATGTTTATACTCTTATTATTATAATACTTACTCTAACAAACATCTAAATACAATCTAAAGTAATTCATTTTAAAAAACAAGAATTTAAAACTGCACATTGTCAGTATCTCGTTTTAGCACGGAACCATTAATGGCGGTATTCTGCCATGATTCTGGTTGCATCATTTTCAATGCATCTTCGACTTCACGAACCACTGCTGCTTCGCACTAAAATTAATTTCCATTTCGTAAAATTTCAGCAACTTTCTCAAAAGCAACTTGCTATCATTATTCATCAAACTCCCTTCACTTAATTGATTGTTTTTCTATATAAAATTAGGCATCACCTTATCTTCGTCCTCAGCAAGCTTGGCTTGCTCAAGTACTACTCTTCGATCGCCATTTTGCAACTTCCATTCTGCTGCACAAATATAACATGGCTGGAATTTCAGAACAATAAATGTCTTTTATTGCGAATTTCGTTCAATTTGGTTAAAAAATCAGCAATACTTTTTATGATCACATTTGAACCTATAAAACAACACCACTTATCATTAAAGTGATCCAAAAGTTATCGGTTAAAATGAAGAAAAAAAAAAAAGCAGAGGAAGAAACAGCAGCATATCACATATATTTTTCAATCGCATAGTCGAATACATTATTCTATTTTATCGCTTTTTTGAGTATTGTAATTTATGAATCGTTTTCCGGAAAAAATTATCTTACCACGTCGTCCATAAGTAATTCATGTTTTTTATGGAATAATACAGCATCGATAGTTCGCGAAATCCACAAAATTACAAACAGCAACAAATACCACCATTTCACAGATTTCATTTATAAACAAAAATATCCTACAGAATATTTGGTTCAATTTTAATTTCTAACAAAATTTAGTTAAGTATAAAAATTCGGAAGCATCAGTAATTCATGGAAAATAAAATGGTGAAGTTTCTCCGGCATATCTTTTGATTTCTGCTTCCAATAAACAAATAACAATACTATAGTTGAAAAAGTATTTCGAGAATATAAAATGAATTTGCTAACGAAATGAACAGAAACGAATTCCGCAATACAAAAAAAAAAACAAAAAAAAAAGCCTCTGTTGAAAAACATTTACTCTACTATAGTTATTGCATTCGATTACTACATAGGAGGTCATTTTATATAGAAATATTCATGAATTCGTTTCATACTTTGTCAACGGACAAACATACCATATAAAAAGAAACATACTTAAAATAATTTAAATATTTTTCACTAATATCAAATTTCAAATCCATAATCATTTAAATTATAAATTATAAGCTGAACTAAAAATCAGCAAATATAATATATTCCGTCATTATACATCAAAAGAAGATTACTTTCATAACTATCCATTGTATATTTGCAAATTTTGCATGCAATTCCCATTTATGAATATCCCATCTTTCGTAATGTAATGAGTCTCTCAATAGTTACTGTATACTAATTATTGGAACAAAATTTATCACTTCAGTTTCACGTTGTCGCAGAAGACAGCATAGTTTCTACTGGTCGGTATCTTATGAAAAAAAGTATTTTTACGTTTTGTTTAAAATTGTAAATGCTTAAACATATTACATTCATTATTACTGTCCAGGTTTAATTTTCTTGGCTTTCTCTACAGTACATGATATGATGTTTTATACTCATTCCTTTATTAGATAGAAATGCCAAAGAATATTGCCAGATAAGGTTGGTTGGTATTATCATCCTTACTGTATTTCATTTCTTTGACATTTTTGAATCCATTTGCTTGCTTGATGTCTGATAAAGGCTTGTAAGTTACTGACAGTAGCCAATTTGGTAGCAGCTTATACTAGCCACGTTTATATGCAACAAAATAAGCTGGACGAGAGCAATTAAATAATATGATCTATCATATAAATTAAAGGTCATTTGAGCCATCATCGTATTCATTTGAATTTTTAGCATTTTAATTTCGTTTTTTTTTTTCTTTTTTTTTCATTTATGCCTAAATAATTCACAAAAGAATAAATCAGTTCAAAATTTGCAAACTTCGATTTTTCTGACATTCAAAGGAAATGAACGGAAATTCAAATAAATAATGAGATAGCCATAGTTTATTCAGAGGAAAAAGACACACAATGTAATACCGGAATTAATAAAGTGAAAGAATGTAGCAGCAACCAAGGAGAAGAGTGAGGAATTACAAAGTTTAATGCCCAAAGAACATTCTCGTCCCCAAAACTCCCACCGAACACATTTCAGTGCTGAGAAAAAAAAAAAAACATACACATACACCCTTACACACATCCACATATAAATGCAGATCTAAGCGTACACACACACACACAACACATCCCTGAACATATGATATCCTTTCATAAATTTCAACAGCCCAATATACGGCGATTTGTCGAAGCGATAATTCATCAATTTTGTATTTCCTAGTACCAATCTACTAAAGTGCACCTAATTTCGAAGTACCCCCCTAATTACCCATTTGACAAAGTAAAATGCATAATTCAAAACAACATAAAGCAATTTTATTAACGATATCCCATACGACGGGATGAATCACTTTTATGCAACTGATTACTGTGCGAATAAATGGAGAAAATAGACAATTCTAAAAAAAGCCAATTATTTGTCAGACTTCCATATCAATTGGAAGATACCGACTTGGAAGTTGACCATAGACAACAAAAGTGAGCGTGGAAAGGGAATTCCTAATCTTAAGACTCATTTTTTAACGACAATTATGCCAATCTTCAGTATATTTTTCTAGATACATAAAAAATAAAAAACATCTATAGTAATGAGTATAGTCAAACAGTACATCATACTATTGTAACTTGCATATGTCTGATTCTTAGTGACGTGATGAAGACATCAATTATGGGCTAGTTCTGGTAAAAGTGTTTTTATTCTATCTGGAATGCAGTCCACGAATTCCTGCAAATTTATTACAAGAACTACTTACATTAAAATTCAAACTAGAATTTCATTTCGAGAGTTGAACTTGACAAAACTTGAAGTAAAGATTGAAAATTCGAGTTACTTTGACGCCAAATGCTAAAAACAGAACCGGACAAATGATGCATGAAATAAAACCGACCTGATGATTTACCCAATGCGCAGTTGCCAGCACACCACTACTGTTTGGTATTTGCGTATCTGCACCATAATACAGATCATTTCCAGAGATGTCAGTAAGTTTGCCACCTAACAATTAAACACTGATTTTACTTAGAAATTTGCAAATCTATGTAATCAGCTTTCTCAAATACGAAGAGTTTGCCTGTGCAAAATTGAAAAGTAGAAAGTAAACAGCTAAGAAAATATCAGGAGATAGGATACAAATATTTTTAAATGGAAAAAAATGGAGGCAGTTAAACCTGATGCAGTAATTATTGCTTCTGGAGCACACGTATCCCACTTTTTACAACCAGGACTAGGAAAAATATAGACAGCAGCACCTTCTAAACATTTCAGGACCTAAAGAAATATTCGCCTTAGCATAAAGCGAAAATAGTAAACACCACTATTACACCCTTTTAATTTTTACATAAAAAACATTAGCAGAGATAATGGGAAAAGTATTTACTGTGTGTAATGCGCATTACTAACTGAGTAAGCTTCACATTCCATAAAGGTAGCTTCTCTGCTGAGAACTTTATTAATTACTTCTACAGCCATAAGAAATGAGCTTTCAGCATTTTGAAATGGATATCAAATGTGATGTAATGAAAATGAGCCCTCAACAATTTAAACTATCTACCACCAAAAGAAGTTTACTTTACGCGCAATAATAATTTTATTTTATAATACGCTAAAAAAACGAATCTCCTGAATAACGTACCTTAAACCCGGCCCCACCAACAAATTCAACATCGCTAATTAGATTCTTTTCCTTCAAAATGTTTATTGTGTCAAGAATTTGAGGAGTGGAATGACTTCGTGTCGTAACAGCATATCGTTGTGAATTGTCTATAATAAAGGCATTATAATGAAAATACAATACAATAGGTACAAAACTAAAAAGTATAGTTTCCACCAAACAGCTAAGAAAATGTCAGGAGATAAGATACGTTCCTGTAAAGAGACGAGATGAAACAAGAACTCGATTATATCATGATAAAAAAACTGCTATTCATTATATATAAATTTCCTGAAGATATTATGCCATTGAATTCTGCAGCACATTCTCTTAAACTAGAACTATTTGAAATAGTACTTTTGACAACTTCCGTGCCATGAACGCCCATTCCTTTGATTGCCCAAATTGTGCGACCTGTGGCATTGGCTCCCCAAAAAGGCTGGTGTATAACACCAGCCACTGGCCGTCCTTGATATGATACACCAATCAGTACGGTCACTTCTTGCTGTCGAGCTGCAAAATTAACATTATGTTTTTATATCATCTCATGTGATGAAGTTTCCTTTTCGCTTTTCATTCATCAAAACGGTAGTAAACTCCAACAACTAAGTCAAAGTCACACTTATATTCAGATCAGCATCTTTGTTCGTTGCTTTATCCAACAAGGAAAAAAAAAAAAAAAAAAAAAAAAACATTAATATTCTGAATACGCATGAATACAACCAATAATCCAATCTTCAGTGATACCTTGACGCTGAAAACTAATGTCACCACTCAATTAATCAAGTGAGACAAAATGAGTGAAACTGAACTGTGGCTTATGAGCAATGAAAACGTTTGACAGTGAAAATAAAATTTACATATGTTGCCTTCGGCTGCAACTAATTCATAAGTTCCATCCAAAGGATCTACCCAAATAACTACCTGCAAAACTGTTTTGTTTACAGCAAAACGTGTAACGAAAACTGTCATGGAAGCAAAACTTAAAGCAAAATCGATTCAGTTTTTCTCACATGTATGGAGCATTATGGCGAACATCCTACTGACATATTACTAGTAGTTAAAATAAAAAAAAGTAGTGATTACTAGTAGTTTAAATAAAAAAAAAAGTAGTGACTGAACATAACATACATCATCAGACGTTATTTGGCGTACTTCATCACTACATTTACTATCACATATCAAAACACTGGGGTCAAAATTATTTATCACACTCGTTCCCGCTGGTTCAATATTCTGTAAGATAGGTAGTAGTTCACATAATCTAGAAGATTTATCATTATATTTTAATTGTTTTAATGGTTTTTACACAATATTGATCAATGCATGAAGATGGGTATAGTTTGAGTTGCTATAAGCCTTATTTCATTTCAATGCTTTATAATTTAGTTTAAGTATTTTGTACTCAGCAGACAGAGAGCACTCACAATAACCCCTCTACTAAGAACTGAAACTCGTATAAAAGAGATATAAACCATCTCTGCTGACTTCCTTTCAATTTCTCAATTTTTTAATATCTGTTTGTTTAATACAAAAAGTCAGCAACCATATGCAAAAAATTCGTCAATTCTCGTTCAAAAGTGCATATTTTCTAGGAACAGATGTTTTTATGCCTTCAAAAAAGTCTTTTTTGAAGACAATGAAAGGGAAATAAAATATTGTCGAAATAAGCAGTTGAGTAAAGAAGTATGAAGCTGAAATTGATTTCTTACCTCCTCACCAATAATTTTCAAACTATCGCCAAAATGTTTGCGTAATGATGAGATAATACAATCCTCCGCAGCAATGTCTGCATCCGTATATAAGTCTCGCAAATTAACCGGTCCTTTATAATATGGCTTACCGGTACCACTGAAAGCCCATTCCTGCGAATAAAGAGATTTACTCCCGCACTTGTGAACCTCATTAAACACTGCTAATAAAAAACTGTCGATGTTATCTAAGAGAACTGCTGATAGTAGGCCTCATAAAAACTAATGCTAACATCGTGATCTTCTAAATGTCATTGGAATTCTCAAAGAATCTGACCTAATTAATGTTAATTAATGTGATATTATCATTTCAGGTTTTTGCAGGGGACTAAGAAGCATAAGTGCTCGGGAGAAGTATACTGTAATTAAAAATGTTTACAAATTGGCAAGAAAACAACAGCATGTCCAAAAACCAGAACAGAAGAATTCATTACAATTTACGTAAGTAATTTAATTTGATGAAATACTCCGACGACTTTTTCCCTAACTCTATGACTATCTACTGTGATATAAGTTTATTAGTAGGGCTAACCTTGATAATATTGCCAGCTCGCTGAGCAACACTTACTGAGAGCGCCACCAACTGAGTTACAAAACAGGAACCCTTGAACATTTCTTGTATCTCTTCCAAATCCGTGGCATTATTTGCCATCTGAGAGGATTCCAAATCACTTTCAAGAAACAACGAATGTGATAAAAGAAAAGGAAAAAATTTCCAAAACTTGTATCTCAAGCTATCCTAAATTCACACCCAATTAGCGCCAGCTCTGATACGTCCCCTCAATAACTACAGGAAGAAGAAATGTCGATGAACCGTGAACTACAAGACGGTCCACTGCACGTTATCAGAAAGAAATGGTCACTTGAGATGAACGGGGATTTCGAGTGATGAACTTAAGTAAGTGTAGAGGTTATCTGCCGCGGAATTTCCGGAAGTCGATCTTTGGATCTTTGGTAAACACCTACTTCGCTAGGTTGCTGTATAGATCGTTAAGCCGCATAAGTCTTTAGTTATACGACTATGTTCAAATGAAATTTCCTTTCCTGATACTTTCTTTCATAGAACGGCACTGTTTCGAAAATTGTGGTTGATTATTTTGGGCAGAACTCTAATCAGCCGAATACGATTCACTAATAAGCCTAATCTATTATCGCTATGAATCTCTCGAAACTGTAATCATATTCGTATGGGTGTTAGAATTTTGAAAACATAGCAAAAATCTGTTTGAACTCATTATGGTACGATTTTTTTCGCACTTTTCCCTTTTGATATTGAAAAATTGCACTGATTCTCTCGCTAAAAACAGCACACTTTGCCAGTACTCATATTATAAGTCATAGGAAGTCTTTCTAATAAATTCCTTTTCAAGAAGTAAAGTTGTGAATTCAGCAGCACAGAATTTCCAGTTTATCTTATCCTCAAGGAGGAGCTAATTCTATATTGTAAAAATCGATTTCTAGATATTATTTTGAATAATTTATAACATGGAACAGAAAAACACATAAAGACACGGCATGTTATAACTTATTCCAGCTGAATTATTGAATGAGTTACAGTAACAAACAAAATTAGTACACAAAAAGCCGCTTTCCATCTACCGAATTCATCTGGTTGCTAATTGCTTTTTTCCAATCATCGAGTTTGAATTTATCAAAATTTGTTGGTCGGAATTTCCCATTTCGAATCAAATTAGCTAATTCGCTGAACATTTTGTTCCTTTCCTGAAAAACAGGCTAACTCTGATTTTTTTGATATTTCTGAAACTTCTATCAGAATATTTTTATAAATTTGTATCAAGTAGCCTACGGTTAATTTTATATGTTTTTGCAGTTAGTATTTCGAGCTACATATTGGAAGTAAACGTTTGGAATTCAAATTTTATTATTAAGTCAAATGCATATAAGCATAACCAAAAAATGAACTTTCAAAAAAGAAAAAGTTTCCCAAGGGAGTAAATTAATATTTGTATATGATAAGTACAGATTATGCAATTATTACTGTAAAAAACGCCTTAGATTCACAAAACTGTAAGGCTATTCCCATAAAAAGAAATAACTAACCGTTTCATTTTCCAGCAGGGTGTACCAATGTGACATCCAAAAACCACGAAGTTGTATATTTTTGAAAATAAATGGTCCAGTTGGTGCCTAAGTATTTTGAAAAGTCAACAAGTATTTGGTGTCGTAATTAAACATTATGTAAAAAATATACTTTTAATTTTCAGCGAATTAGGCTTCGTTTTTCACTTTTTCGACTCCAAACTTCTGATTACACTTCCATAAATGTATCATTTGTCCTACATAATTTAAAATCAGTTGAAGTCACCTGAATTGGTTGCTTACTCATTCCACCATAGGTAACCATTACACCCTCATTTTCTAGGCAGTTGATCAATAGCAAAGTACTGCGACCTCCAATACAATTCAGTGCAAGACGAGCAGTATTGGCCTTAAAAACTATATGTGAGCCGAAACTTTCGCTAAGTTTTTGTAGATTAAAGTGAGCTTGCTTTAAACTTTAACTGATAAAAAACTGATTTAATATAAATAATGGATGAAAGATTATCCCCCTACTATTCATACTCGTTCCTCTCTTTAAAACGAATAATGAGGATATTCGTTAGTTTTAATTGCCTTCAATACAATACTTCATGATTATGAAACAAACTTTGAGTGATTCAAAAAGACTGAAATACTATTTTATCACATGAAAATAACTCTACGCTAATAACAATATTATCATGAACTTTATCCGAAAACAGCAGAGTAGGGTGTCCAGAAAGAGAGTTTCTATGCCTGGCCAAATTTATTCCCTATTGCTTGCAAGAAGAAAGAGATTTGTATGGAGTACCTTGGGAACATCCGGAATATACAGTAAACTGCAGTGATCACTATTTTTTCTCCAGAAAGAAGGATTAAAACTACAGCAACAAAAGGAGGAAGTTTTTCTATCAGTCATTCTCTTACACAATTGAATTCGTAACAACGTTCAGGAACTGTGATGTCCAAATTAGCAAGCAAAGTACTAACAGTAACACCACAATGAGTTGAAACTGTTATCTGTAGCATAAAATAATAAAAACAATAGGACCAACGTTTGTTTTCGCCTCTTTAAGCAGTTCTCTTTCGGTAAGAACATGATCCGCTCCTAACATTTTAAGTTCATCAGCAATTTGAGCAAAATTTGGTCTCTCACGGATAAGACTCATCGTTCGATAACCCCAAGCTCTAGCTAGCTTAAAACACCTTAATCAGGAAAAAAATCATAATAAAGCGACTAATTTTAAAAGTAGAATAAAACGTTATTTTTCCCATAAAAAATAAAACAAAGAGATTAAACAGGATAAACAAAGCAAACAATGATTTAAAAAACAAATTTAAGAAATGGATCAATAAATCAAAATGTGAAATCTTTTTAAGGAAAATGTGTCATACGACTTTGAATTTATCACCTGAATAACAGCTCTACCAACGGCAGAATTACCACCATTTTGAACAACCAAATCACCGGGATGTAACTTTACAAAATCTCTCAACATGCGATAAGCTGTAGGCGGATTAACCTGTAAGACTGATTCTGGAAGAAAAATGTAAAGAACACACTGAGTTATATTTGATTTCCTCAAAACTTATCTTTTACTAAAAAACTATACTGCTTACTTAGTATGTGAAAATCTCATAACAAGGAATAAGGTAATTTTTGTGCTTACCTGGAAAGTGGCGCCAGCCTCCACAGATAAATCCTTATCAATCTTTATCAAATCCTCTTCGTTAATGTTAGCATAAGTCTGCCAGGTGCCTAAACCCGCATGTGATGCAATAACTCTGTCGCCCGAACTTAATTTACTGACACCGTTACCGACCTAAAATGTTCAGATTCTAAACTACAAATTAGTCTTGATTGTGCAAGAAATCTAAACTTATCGAATATCGGTATTAATACTATCGATATGAGTTTGACAAGTTAAAAAATAAAATCATAAACAATAAGATTTTACCATAAACAGTAGCAGACGTTACCAAGATAGGTTTCCCAAAGTAGCTATCAGAGTGAATTCTATAGAGACAAAATAAGTGCATTCCTTCCCCTTAATTCTAATGAGAGGAAGAATTTGTAGAAAAGCAAAATTTGACTCAACTTAGTAACTTACTTCCTCAACTTCTCCAACCATTTCATTTCCACCAACAGCTGGAAGTGATGGTTTGATCGGATAAACACCTTGCACTTGATTGATATCGGCTGGATTCACTGGTGAAGCAAGATAACGAACACGAACTTTTCCAGGACCCGGTTTCGAATCAATTTCCACTTCTCGCAAATACAAAACCTATTTTGAAAATGAAAATCACGACTGTTTTCAAGACTAAAAGAAGTATTGAGACAACAAAACTAACGACTTAAGTTGCAAAACAAAGGTTTTAAAAGAGCTTAAAGGTTACATTAATTTTAATTCTCTTTTCCATACCAGTTAATCTAAATTAAGAACGCGAAGTTCATACAGTAAAATGAGAATAAAAGGATGAGAATATGACAGAACAAAAACCTTTTCTGGATCACCATGTTTATCATATACTAATTGCTTCGAGGTAAAATACCGATACGAGCAACTTTGATAACAAGCCGTCAAGATCTTTGTCATTGCTAACATTTCTACAAAAACTTCACACATATGACAAGCAAATAACATTCAGCTTTAGACCTTAAAAAGATTACAAGTGTTACAATTTTTTTATTCCTTAATTTATGTCATAGGCGCAGCACTCTTCGCTTGTAAGATAAGGAACTTAAACTAGCACCACTTTTAGGATTTGGGCAGAAAACGAAGATCCTAAAGGGCATTTTAAGGATTCTTTCATTTTAGCTTTTTGACCAAATACTGCACCCGTAACTTCGAGAAAAGTGAAGCATTCTGCTGAAATGAGAACAAACCATCACTTTAACCCACACCATCCTTTAACAACAGCAATAAACAAACGTTAATGAACAGAAGTCTACAACTTTTACCACTCACATGAAACAAAATTTGAAATACTAAAAGTTAAGTATAATGTGACTTCTAATTCGATGACAGAATTTTCTACTGTCAATATTGCGGTCAGTATGAAGTACTAAAATCCACAATAATCACAGTTTGCAAACAGTATAATTATTCACGAAGTTTTATTGAATCATACTGATCGATGACAATCGCAGTTTGCAAACAATGCAATTATGCACAAAGTTTTACTGAATCACACTGATTGGAAAAAGAAACAATACAAGTTCATAACAGCGCAAAAATTCACTTATCAAAAGAAGTGAATCGCGTAAAATATGCCAATTAAAACAGACTAGATAAGTATTTCAACTAAGATAGCAACAAAATAACTTCAGTTAGATTGGCCAGTCTTTGTGCAGTAAGTTATTTCCGGCAAGTTATTAACAGCATTTCGCACCTAAAACCTCGCTATGTGTAAGTGTATGCGTGACCAGTTAATCGAGTATGATTCCGATCAGTAAAAGGGATGGAGTGTATTAAAATTTTGACAAAATCTTCAAATATTTAGTAAAAGAGATGAAATGTATTAAAATTTTGACAAACTCACTGAAGAAGGAAACAGTGAAATCATAAACTGCTATGTGTTACTTTATGATCAGATAGGCAAAAATAGCAGCCAAAGCATATATATCATTACAATCAAGCCATGTACTTTTGTACTTCTAGCTCATTATGATCCAAGTTATTGTTTGATGAAAAATAGTATAGTGTGAGGTATTAAGATTCATTGCACATTACATGTGTGATAAAGTTTTCATCTTATTTAAAAACATTTCATTTACTCACAATCATATAGGGCACTTAGCGGAAGAATTACCATTAATACCTTACATACTTCTAATGTACTGTATATTATTGTATTCTTGGTATTACTTTTTTTCTATTATTTTCTCATATTATTATATTCTTCACACCTCCATAGCTCTACTAATAGTGGACAACTTTGAATATAGGTCATAGTGAATTATAGTGTAAAAATCCTTAGAACTTGCACATGTATTTGATGGGAAAATTCATTACCTATAGGAGAGTGTTTTATAACACTATGAGTCCGCTATTACATTCTCCTTCTATTTGGTAAGTGCAAGCAAAGAATTACAACTGAAGGAAATGGCAATTACTACAACTTTGATTGAAGGTTAACTGGTAATACAAAGAGTGAACAAATATTGGTTTTATTCAGAATGAGATGATGAACTGGAAGATTTTGAGCGTTTCCGAGATTTCTTCCGAAGAGACTCACCATCAAAGCTACTGCTTCGTTTCGATTCTTGTTCATCTCTGAAAATTGTTAATAAAATCGTAAAAATTAACTTCATAATCAGAATTACTAAATCTAAAGAAGGAAATCCAAGGAAAAAAATTTTAAGGTTGAGAGCCAGCGATGGCTCAAATTCTGGCAGTTAAACGAACGATTACATATAAATTAAAGAATGGGAAATATTTAAGACGAAAAAAAGCATGTAATCTTTCACATCTGGACCAGATTGGAAAAGAAAACCAGATAAAAGTTAACTTCTCGAAACGTTTTCTCGGGCCTTAGTTTTCAAAAAAAGTACTTTTCTTTATCTGTGTCCACTATCTCAATATCCGTGCTTTCTTCCTTTTTCGGTCCATTACGTGCCAAAACTTTTTCCATCAGTCTTTCTCTCATGGCCGTTTCATCTGATGTTAGTTGTTCTGGGTGATCCACTTCCATGCTTTCGCCCTAAAACAAAATCACAAACTGATGTCAAGAAAAAAAAAAAACTTCTTTCTAGCTAGAAAAACAGCTTCTCTTCAAACAAAATATGTCACCAGTTGAGGAGATATTTGCTGATGATATTAATCATCGTTAAAAACTCCTGCACACGAATACATTAATCAAGTCTATTTCATGCTCAGAGGTCACCACATCATATAATCTTCATTCTAAAACTACTATATAACTAATATTGAGAGCGGTCTACACCGGGCAACCATAAAAAACCAGTCAGCTGAGATATTCTTGTGATATGAGTTAACAGAGATCTTTCTAAGTTTAAACTAACATGTTCGATCTGCAGCTTTACTTCGGCTTTAACCGAACCACTTTTGTTGTCACTTTTTCTACTACTCCTTTCACGTTCTTTCTCTTTACGCGAATTTTTCTTCCCCTTATCATGATCTTTCTCCTCTTTTTTATCACTTTTTTCACTTCGATTATTCCTTTCCTTATCTCTCCGACTGTTGCTTTCACGATCTTTTTCCTTTTTATCCTGGAAAAGAAAAGTAAAATTCGGGAAAGAAAAGGACTGTGAGGTCATATAAATACTCCTTACATGACCTCATAGGAATCCCTTTCCGGTCTTTTTTGACAAACTTTACAACAGCATAAACCTTATCCTTATCACGTTCGCGCCGGTCATCCTTCTTGTGCGGTGTGCGACTTCTACTTCGTTTTCGTTCCTTCTTCTCTCTTTCTTTATCTCTGTCACGTCGTTCCTGTAAATCCACTTTATAACAACATTTTATACGCTTCACAATTCTACAATAATTTCAGAAAGTCACTGAAATGACAACTTTACCTTCTCTTTATCCTTCTCCTTCCTATCTTTTGAACGTGAAAGTCTTCGATGACGAGAATGAGAACGTCTACGATGTTCGCTACAATAAAGACAGAATTAAAGCTAGTGGTACCAAATTTCAGAAATCGAATTTGTTTGAATGATCTCGTATTAATCTAATAAAAACATTACTGTTTTAAATGTTCCTGTTAAATGAAATTCTAAGGAATTTATGAAAACTAAATAGTGCAAACAGAAAAAATGATCGCAAGGAGGGGGAAAAACAAATTATTTCGCATTATATTAAAATGGGAAAAAAAATGCAAAGGAAAAAATACCGTGATCTGCTGCGTGAGCGTCGATCTTTAGATTTGCTGCGATGTCGACGGCGTGATCTAAATAAACGATGGTTTTATAAAGCAGACTGATCTTTTTAACTTCCGCAAAGGACATAAATTAGTAATTGAATGTAGTGATAAATTGTAGTAAAAGTATCAGCTATTAGCTTAAGCATACTTTGAGCGTGATCGAGAGCGTCGACGTCTGCTTGAGCTACGACTCCGATGACGTCGAGGGGACCCAGATCGTCGTAAAGGCGAATAGCTTCGGTCCATTCCTAAAACAATTCATCTATAAAAAATGTCTTCTATATTCTCTTTTACATTAATTTTAGCACAGCAGAACAAAAGACATGCCAAGCACAGACGGATATGTTTCCACATGCAAAAAATATTACTCGAGAAAATTCTTGCATGCTTTTCGAGATCACTGAGTAAAGAATATAATACCAAAAAAATATAAACCAGAGGTCCACATCTGGGGAAAACAAAAGTTACCCAATCCTTGGTTCAGCTTACTGAGGGCATTAGCAGCTTTATCCGGATTCTGATTGACCCGAATTGCTTCTTCGACTTCCTGCAATGCCATATCTGCTGTCTTTCTTTCCGGTTTGATTATAGCAACCCGTGAATGCTGTATGCTACAAATCACTTAAATTTTTCAGGATTTTGAAATTAAAGAAAACCAGCACAACGATTATATCCTTTCGAAATTTGGTTAGAGAGGGAAGAATCAGAAACTAACATTCCAGTTGGGAAGGAAAAGCAATTTAGCGGCAAATTTTAGTCTCTTCCACCTTTTTTGAAGTTATGACTTAACGCTTAGTTAACCACTAAATCGAAAAGTAGGCATAACAGTTTGGTGGATGCAGATGAAGATATTTGGATGTAAATAAATGAAACACTTGAAAAATCATACGTAAATAAGAGAACAAACCGTAAACAGCGACCCTTAAATTCGATGCCATTATTTTGCAGTGCAATGGGGACCGTTGGTTGATTGGTAAACTCGATGTATGCATATGCACATGGTAAATTTTCAGTGCCGGATGTCATCCGAAGATACATTACCTTAAAGTTCAATTACTGATTTACGATTCGATGAAAGAAAAACTTACAATCATGCTGCGCAAGATTACATGTTTCCAACGATGGTGAAACAAAAAAATAGAAACATCTTTGCCATAGAGTCGAAAACAGAGAATCAGCTATGATTCGAATGCATCAAGAGTGTACCTATCTATAGAACTTAGGATTCTAAGTTTCGAATAAATTTTTTTCAGCTATCAGACAGAGGCAAAAGGTCGCTTTCATGATAGAACGAGCGGAGTGAAAAACTTCGAGAAATGATACCGCTTTTCTGGATAGTGTGCAAAAATTCACTAATTTTTAACTGTTTGAACTATTTAAGCGAAGAAAGACCGTGGATCCACTGTTTCTTCTAATAATACAATGATTTCGAAAATCAGGCAAAAATTATGAAATATGCAATGTTATATCCCTTTTTCCTTTTTTGTATATAGCCAAGAATTTGAGAGTCTGGTAATTTACCTTATCGCTATAAAATACTGACTGAAACATAAATCTTCACTGTCTTTTATTCAGTTAACTCTTATAACTCATTTTAAATTCTCAAATTTTTAAATAATGCTAGGAACACCTAACCGCCGCGAAAAATGAATCTGTGATAAAATGAATCACAGACAATATAAAATTGTAGGACATAATCTCAAAATGTAATCATTTGCTACGTTCAAGTCACTGAGTCGTGGTTTCAGAATACTTTGCGGATGACACTTGAGCCTGAGAATGGGATGGAACCGACGTCATCACTTTTCACTTGTTCAGATAATGACTTCCTGCTAAGTGCGCGATCAGAGAGGAATGAGAAGTTTCGGTTTTTCCAAAGCTTATTCATTTTAGAATATCTTTTTGGAAGTTTTTAAATTTTATGTAGGATGAAAAAACGCTAATTCATGCTAGCCTTGAATTTTCTTTTACAATTTTACAACGAATATTATCAGAACTCCAACTTTCTGCAGGCAGGTGTCTTCTACGCGAAAGCTAAATTGTAGAATATGTTTGGAAGAAGACAACGAATCAAATTTAATTTCACCGTGTGAATGTCGTGGTTCTCTACAATTTGTACATGCACGATGTCTGCAACACTGGTTCGATGTGATGCATACGCGTGTAAGTAATATTTACCGGAACTATAATTTTCTGGAAGCTGCTGATACAGTGACTTCACAAAACTTCGTCAATAAAAGTAAAGGGATTATAATCAGAAAAACAACAGTCTGAGAAAAAAGAAAAGATAATTTTGTAATTTCGTTTTAAACTAATGATCTAATTACTTAAGCGCTGTCAAATATGCAAAACACAATATGAACTTGAAGATCGTGGAATTAAACATTACACCGAATGGACATTACCTCAGCCCTTGAGCGATGACTGGGAGGATCAGTTGGATTTTAAATGCGCCCTATTTTGGCTTGTATTCATGTCACGTATTACCTACGTTGTACTCAAGTTAGAACAGTTTCCTACTGCTTCTTTTACTTCAGTTTCTGCTCAAATAACTTACATAAAATAATAACATTTCGTTTTATCTATTTACAGGATAAAAATCCATGCATTTGCAACCATATCAATTATTTATATATATATATATATATATATATATGCTACCATAAGTGGCATTAAATTTGCATGTCAAAGTAGTAACGCGTCCAAATTTGGGTGCTAAATGGAATAAATTATGTACTAAGGGATTACCACTAAAGTAGAAAAATACAACTAAGCTAAATACATTTATTTTTAAAATCATTTGACAGCATGAAAACCGATAAACATTACTTTTTCAAATTTCAGACATGGTATTAGAGAGACACGTTTAGCAGTCATTCACATTGTAGGCGGAGGTATTTTTCACTCTATAAATCGTCATCTCTTTCTAGGCATTCAATTTTTGGAAGTTCTGTGCTTACAAGTACATGCTTTCAATATCATTTTCAGGAAAAATGTACTACGTATGGCTTCTATCATTCTGCATAAACTTCGCTTATTACAGTACAGTGATTTACGCAGTCATAAAAAGATGGAAAGAACTGAATTCTATCTATGTTTGGAAAAGCAAAGCCACCAAGAAAAATAACTGATGATGCAATTAGTAAAGCTCCATACACTTTTTTACCATTAAAAAATTTTCCCGAACATGTCTTATGAATGAATGAAATTTAAGATACTGATTCGAAGATACTCTTCAACACTACTAAGTCACTGTGCTGCAATCAATATGATCGCAACGAACAGTGCGCCTGAATGGTTCATCCATTACCATGCTTTTAAATAAATTTTCATGAAGCAACTACCGAATCTTCGTGGTAATAAATCAGAAGCAAATAAAAATAACTTACTTCACCAATGCTGTCGTTGAAAAACTTCATCACTTCTTCACCAACACAGTCCTTTGGTATATTACCAACATACACCGTACGACGGATTTCTTCTACTTTTGATGCTTCTGTATTTGCACTCAGTGTTGGATATGGTGGTAAGCCAAGTGCTGCCAATGTCGGGTCCACTGTAAGCAACTGAAAATAGCGTGGCAATTTAGTAAAATTGTCAGCAAAGATTGGAAACTATCTCTTCTGAATTTCACCAGCTCGTAACGATATAACTCAAACAATTGCTTTTTTCGAACTCATAAATAAAAATGTTCGCTTTGCATATATGCATGTTAATATAGTACATTATACCAATCAATAAAAAACAATTGTTTGAAGTGGAAGAAGTTATGAGCTGGGGGTAAGCTTGATTTTTTTCCATGTAAAACTAAAAATATAGACACATGTATGCTCAGAACAAGGGCCGTCTTGGTGCTGAGATGCCACGGAGGACCCACCAAATTCCGACTCCGGTATTGCACAATCTGTATCTGTATATGTGGATGTGCATGATTTCACAATTCAATCACTCTATACCAATTTACTGAAACAGAAATTTAAATAAAGATAATAGGACAGCTGCTGCTGAATTTTTCTGTTAAAGCAATCTCCATGAACTTGACTCCAGAAAGAACAGCCAAAGAATTCCATCCAGCAAAATGCAATGTTTCTCCGTTATTCTGGATTTTTTTTCGAACCTTCAAAAATTTACAGCTTCTCTTAAATCTGCGGAAACGCATGCCATGGGATGGACAAGAGAACAGACACTAACTACCTAGAATATAACAGTAAACCAGATGAGTTCACAAATTATTACAACAATGGTTGTTGATGGATTACAAGTGCCAACCCATCAGTTCAATTCACCAATTTTGTCGATTTAAATATCCTCAGAACATTTCACACTGTCTATCACTTGGTAAACAGACCCTCTAGTGTCTTAATTGATAACTAAATCAGAGATCTTAAGCGACAAACAGCAATAAGCGTTTCAACGGCGATCTGTAATCGACAAAGCTGAAACAAATGAAACACATATTATAGCTTAAGGTCCGTTTCGTTATAACTTAACACAATGTCGTCAAATTTAAAATGGAGGTGAAGTGGAAGAGTTACTTTATCTCTGTCTCACCTTTACCCTCTCTCCTCCCGCCTTGGTCAGCCGCTGTCTAAAGAAACTGATTTCGATTTAATAATTTAATGTAATCAAAAATAAAATAACCATTTGTTGCCCGTCTCCCAAATCCTGGATCTGATTAACAACATTCGGTGGTAACTGACGCTGTCCTGGCCAAGCTGGTCCACCTGTTTTCAGTGCTGTGTCTTCATCCGGTATTGTATCTATGAATACGCTTTTTATTAAATTAAATTAATACGTTTCATCACTCAAGAATGAGCAAATCCAGTCCTATTTATGTCAAATAAGTACCATTAGTCTAAAGATCCATGGATGGACTGACAGCTCAATCTCGAGCATTCAAATAGTAGACCATACTTTGGTAGGATACAGACTAGACAGTTTGTGTTTACAGTTCGGCAAAAACTGGTTGAAACATGGAAATCCCAACTACACAACAACTCACTAATTTCAAACAGGTCGTTTTAGCTAAAAAGAGATAAACAATTAGAAATCTATAAATTTGGACAGGAATTAGAAATCATTGAACCTGATATAGATGGGATGCAAACAAGAGCACGATCGATAAAGACAGTGTTCGTCAGATGCTGCGCCACTTCTACTGATTTCTGATCTTCAAATTTAACGTACGCAAATTTCTGAGTAAATGTCGATAACTGTGGATGATTATCAGAAGGGTAAATCTGAACGAATTCAATTATTATTGAACAAGTAATGAAGAATGTTACTATCCACGATAAACATTTCCTTCTTATCTCTGAATATTTTCCTTCGCTAACAGCAGAAATCAATCAAGAGATAAATAATAAAGCACTCTTCGTCCCCACCATTTTCTCCATCTCCCCGCTGGAAGTTAGACTCTGGCATCGATAAAAATGAGAAGATCAAATTATGGAGGCGAAAACAGAGACTATGAACACACATAACGATACAGCACCTAGAACAAATAATTTTCCTTGTATGGTAGAAAATTTAAATTGATAGATAGTTTAATTCTACGAATGTAATGATAGATCAGACCTTAAATTCATCAATTCGTCCAATAAAAGCGAAAAGCTGATATATCTGTTCACGTGTTGCTGTTATCGAGATATTGCTAACGTGTAACACACGAAATCGTGGTTCATCGGCACCCATTGCTGCAAAGGAATTCCAATTTTTTTTAAGACTTCAAACGTAAAGAATGACTCTAATGAGAAAAGGAAGATTAAAAACGATATAATGACTCATGCGATGAACGAAATTTACACCCGAAAGTTCGGTTCCCACTCCTCCAAAACTAACCCTTAGTTTTATGCTTAAACCCTTTTCTTTATGGTCGTTTATCTTTAACCAAGAGAAACAGTCATAAATTCAAAAAGATGAAATATGCATGAGGAGAGTAGGCCACAAAGGAATGAATTCCCTGTATAAACATGCAAATTTGCAGGAACTTCGTCGAAAAGTAGCATATAACAGGCATATTTACGCAAGGGAATTGCGAGGAATGTAACTCACTATAGAAGTTTGCAAAAATATGCCACACAATATTTATCACGGTATTTCAGGAAGAATCCGTTGGAGGGTGGCAGTGAACAGATAGCTAAAAGCTAACAAGCTATTAAATAACACAACGAGTATCGCTTTCGAATTACTCTACTCACCGTAGCATAAATATTCCCCTTTTTAGGCGGAAAATTCTCTTACGATTGATTACGACAAGATCTGAACAAACTTTCTTCGTATGTTTAAATTAATCAGACTAACTATTAGACAAAGACGAAAAAGAATGTCAGATTAATATAAAAATGGTAGATTGTTGGGAAAAGGAACAAAATACCTATAGAAGAGAGACAAACAACTAAAGCATACTAAACTATGAATCTCCCCCCACATTTCAATTTCCGTAGAAGTACACCTACTAATCCAAGTACGCATCCAGTCCAATCCTTCCCATCGTTGCATAGCACTTCATGGTCTACACCTTCTGTGGGACGCTATGCAATGAAAAGATGTCTACACCGCATAAACTTACAGATGTCTCTGCTAAGTTCTACCGTTTGCTATATCTAGTCATTTACTTCAATTATTTTATTTAATGTATCCATTTATTACATCTATTTATTGTCTCCATAATTGTTTATCGTACTACAGTATCAACTATATTTACTTACTGAAGATGTTTATTTATCTTATGTAAAGGAATTATTACATAAATTTGCATCTCTTATCAATAATTCATAAGCAGTAAAGAAGGGCTAACCTCGGTTATGCTTTTTTTGTACTTCCGTTGAGCAGTTCACCGGTCGATAATGTCAGGTAATGCATGTAATATGATGTGAAAAGTGAATATTTGTGCTGTATGTCACGCAAAAAACTTATTGTTCGTTAATATTGGAGGTATAGTAAGAGAAAAGTTTTTCTACGGTTTGTGATTAGAACAGTATGAAAGAATGGTCAAGATCCAGGAAGTGAGGAGTAAAATTCAGTAAATAAGCACGGAAAACAGCTCAACGTATAAAGTGGATAAAGATCTTTGACTATTGTTTTTGTTGCATGAGAAGAGATGAGATTAATTGAGAAGTTTCATGCAATTATCATAGAGCGGAACAGTTTGATTGTTTTATAGGCTAACTTTATTTTCAGAAGGCAATGTTTCAGAAGAAAGAAAAGGTTTGACAGAGAATGAGTTGAAAAAATTACGGGCTCGTTTTAAAGGAAGACAAAACAAATTTGCAGCTATAACGTAGGAATTTAACAAAATTCGATTTTTTGAATCCTTGAAATTTTCCAATTTTAAATTTTTGAAAATTTTTTATGCAATATATTCACGTCGAGCAATCCTCGACATTTTGCGTTGTCGTTATTGATCATTGAATTACCACCCACTTTTTTAAATTTATCTAAAATGGAAGTGTTGCAAATAATGCTGTATATTCGTGGGATTGAAGGTTACTACGAAATCATCCGATCTTTTCTTATTAATTTCAGTGGTCAAACACAAATAAGAATCACTGCTGGTACCATGCTTCAAATGTACGCTGTTTCGAATATTCCCAAATTTGAAAGTTTTGGACTATTTCAAGTTTTAAAATCATTTAAAAAGTTTAAAATATGGGTAAATCAAACAAAATGGTTTGATGCCCATGCATATTTCCACAAGTAGTCATTTCACTGTTTCTGGAGCTGAAAAACTTTGCTGATATTAAATTCTTTAAAGGATTGTAAATTTTCTTTGGTAAGAAAGACATCTATAGAATATTTTGACACAATTTTTCAGCTAATATGAAGAAGAAAGTATTTGAGACAGTTCAATATAATAGATAATGAATTTCAGTGCTGCTCCGCCGTCAGATGATGGCCGTGATGAAGAGGAAGCCTTCGAAAAAGTCGACGTGGAAATTAATCCGATAATCGCTGAGGCAAATAAAGGGTCTTGTTTTTCGAGAAAAGTAAAGTTAAAGAAATGACACACTCCTAAGTTTATAAACAAGCTGATTTGTTAGTTGTACTATTATCAGCCAGAACAACCAGTTTGTTGCGAAATTGATGTCGGAAATTGATTCTAAAAATCGTGTAATAAATTGTGTCATAAAGTTGAGTATTTCGTGTATTAAAGTATGAACGATTGCATTTCTCATACTTTTCCCCCATAATTGATTGCGAATCAAAAAATCCAAATAAATGACAATAGCTGAACTTTGTGCACTCCTGAATGTAAATGTATCATAGAAGCTTGCTCTACCGTATTCGTTATTGCAAAAATCTTCAGATGAGAAATATTCTAGTACATAATTTGCTGCAGTTGATCTCTCAATTTCATATGCGTTATCCCTGTGTTTTCAGGTTTTCGATGAAAGAACATTCCAGTTTAGCTGCTGTTAGTATTCTGAATGTCCAATTTTTTGCCAATGAATTTTTAAAATAAACCTTAAAAATTATGCAAAGTCCGTATTTGTTGGTTGCTTTTTTAAAATTGACATGAAATTTTCATATATTTCAATTTGAATATTTCGATTGCAACTGTTTCAGATAAATAAAGCATTACCGCAGAAGAGGTTATTGACGAACAAGTTTTCCACAAATATGCTATCAATTTCTTAAGTTCAAACCGTCTACCAGCTAAATAAGTTTAAGAAGTTGTGGTTAACTAAATTCATCCAGACCTAATCTTTATTTGCAATAAAAATGTAGGCTGACTAGTCTTTTCATTTTTGATTTTTAGCACTTCCCAACTATATATTTCATTAATTAGAAAACTAGTGAACCGAGAAATTGCTTACGCCTCATAATTCTCAATTTTTTAATTGCATGTGAGTAATTTTTTTTGCATTTTCCTCCTTTTGCAAGTCTCGATCTTTGGAGGTCATTTAGTATAGAAGCAGTGACGGACGACTCGCTTTTATCTCAGAAGTTTCAAAACTCAAAGGATATTATGTTATGTATTAGCCGGTCAAGTTCAGAAATAACAGATCATTGGCAATTGAAGCAATGGTCCTTCTTAATTACCATTAATTGCAGGAAGGAAAGTGCGCTTTCGAACAAAAGTGCGTTATTACAACCGAAAGATGAAAAAGCATCAAGAGGTGCAGAGGCACAAACATCAAGAAGTGCAAATGCACATACAACAAGAAGTCCAGAAGCATTCTCAAGACTGAGCTGCTCGAAAAGTTCAAGCAAAGCAAAGGAAGTCACTCAAAGCAGATCATCCTCTTCCGGAGTGAATTCTATAAATAAGTCAGAAGCATCTCTAGCACCACCACTACAGAAGAAAAGGAGGGAATCAAAAAGAAAAAGTTCTGGAATGATTTCATCTCCAGAACCCAAGACTGGTGAGATGAAGAGCATTGAATCTCGACCGAAAGTGATAAAGAGCGAAGTTGAAAAAAGTGGGAGTGAAAGAAAAAAGCGGGAGGACATGGAAAGAAGGAAAAAAGAAAAAGGAAAAGACCGCGAGAAGTTAAAAAGCTATCAAAAAAAGAAAATATTAGAAAATCATATAAAAAAAGAAAATATAAAGGATGTGAAAAAAAAGAAACGAGTGGAACATCAGATGATAAAAAGCGAAGAGAAAAATCGGAAGGACACGAATGTGCTGCATACAAATGCACATGCAGAAAGGAAAGAATTACCATTAGAAAGTGAGAAGGTAGTAGAAACTTCAGGAGAACATGAACAAAAACTGGAAACATCAAAGTTCAATTCAGATAAGGTATTCGATTTTTACTCAATAAATCCTCTCCGCCATGATAAAACTTTCGATACTTTTAAGGCAAATCGAGGGAATAAAAATGAAATGCCAACTCCTCGTCTCGAACTGAAAATTTATAAATTTTACGATTCATTTCGGTTCTGGATCGTATGGAACTTGCCTTTTCATAATTAACTTGAGCTGTATTGAAAATTCAAGAGAGCATTCCCAAAATATATAAAATTAAACTAATGCAGATCTGTGTGTTCTTGATTCACTGTAGAAACGGATGGGATAACAAAAAGAAAGCAAGATATCGATGTTAAACATTTATGAAATCATAAAATCGAATTTAGGACAACCAATTAGGCTTTAAAACAAAATGATACTGATTTTCAGTCATTGGTTAAAACGGAATCATTGCCAGCAAATATTTCTTTCGGTGAGTAACTACTCTGCATGTTTCAGATGTTCTTATAAAATCGTGATTTCAAGGCTTTAGAAGAACTAGTGGAAGTACCCTTTCGGAAATTGTCAAGTTGTCATATAAATATTTTCAAGGGACAATCCACTACCGTTATCATTTTAGCATTATTAATATTAGCAATTATAATCTAGAAGGATATTCACAAAATAAATCGGATATTGATTTGCTGCTGAAACCGATCGAAATGACGAAAAAAGATCGATCACTATATGAAAAAATGGACGACGAAATTGTGTTGGATACCAATCTTTTGCAATCATTGGCTACTGACTTGATAACAGAATCCAATAAAGTGAATAAAGATGTCATAGGTCAAATATTCGTAAACATATTTTTACATAAATTCAATTTGATTTGATGCACTGAATTTATATTTAATTAGTTTGAATCTCTTTTTATTGGCATATTCAATTTGCTCACTCTAGAGATTGTTATTCAAAAAGTACTGGATTAAAGTGATATGGATGACAAGTAATCAACAAAGAATGCCATTCATTACTCACAACTAAGACAAATCATGAATTGTAGGAGAAGATATTGCAAAGAAGTTAATTGAAATAGAGAAAAAGGATCAATCATCAACAGAACAGGATCATATCAGAGAAGAAAAAGAGGTTTCTCTCTCGGTTCATAGTTTAGTCACTTTGAAGATAATTCTATTTTAATTTTAAATCATCAAATTCGAATCCTTCGAATTGTTATTATTGTGGGAATTTTCAATCAGTGATAAATCTGAGTATAAGCTGGCAACATCCGATAAAAATTTGTGCTTTTATGCTAAAAGTAGCTTTTTTGTCAGGGGATTATTTCATGTTAAGCACTTTATAACTCCAAATCTAATAATGTCAACTTCAGCAGTTAATTATTCTCTATAGAAAAAAAATTCATATTCTAACTATTTATCCATTTAGGTTGTAGTATCCGAGGTTGCAAAAAGAATAGTAGAAGCATTAACGTCCAATCAAGTCCTCGGCAAAGTACTCACACCGGAAGAAGCTTCCATTTTAAGAGATTATTTCAGTCGGAAAATACCATTAAGCGAAAAGGTTTCTCATAAATCACTATCGTAAATAAGGGTAGGATTGTAATAGAAGGATAACGGAAAGAGTTGAACAAGTTAGCCACTTTCATTCCGTGACTAACTTTAAATTACCGACTACTTAATTAGTGGAACTGAGGAATTTATTAAGGATTCGTTATTAACACAACAGTAAAAGATATAAGTGAATGATTAACTAGTATTCCATGACAGGTCCTTGCAACGTTGGATACAGCACTTGACAAAATCCTACGCCGCGCACACGAATTTTACGATGACAAGAAGGAACTGGATGCATTCCTAAACGATCGAGATTCTGCAAAAACAAAACTTCTTGATGCACTTATTGCCAAAAAGTCAAATTATCTGGCTGATTTAATGACCGATGCCAGTTTTTATGCTGATCGAATCAGCAGAGGATTAATTGACGCTTATAAATTAGCTACGGAAGGAATTTTAGGTATTTGTATGAAAAGATTACACAAAATAGAATCAATAGAAACACTTAATTGTAAAGAATCTTAATTCTGTCCTTTGAAAACCAGATTCCTTTTATTCACTTCTTTCAATGCTACACTGTTTTCCAGTTGCCCGTGATAACTTGCAGTACATGCAAGCTGCTGTCGGTCATACCTATCGTTATTCCAAAGACATGGCATACCGTGGTGCCGCACTGACTTACGAGACAGCCGCACGCGGCAAAGAATTGGCCGAAATTGGCGCTTCCGTTAGTGCACAAATGACATACGACGCGGCGAAAATGACATTAGATGCTGCAGTTCGTGGAAAAGAACTTGCAGAACGAGGTGCAGCTATCGGCACAAAAATGACATCAGATGCGGCGAAAATGACATTAGATGCTGCAGTTCGTG